>OZ023264.1:129112550-129376550 GCA_964006375.1 Tillus elongatus
AAGCAAAATTTTGTTCAAATCGAATTCTGACCTTCTGAAACATTTCGAACAGCATTAAGCAACAATACGCTGGTGCAAACCCTACAGGTTTGTGGGTCATGTTGCAAGATATTGCTTTTTAGATGTTCGCATAAAAAAGTCCAAGTGAAGTGACTTTAAGGGCTATTCAATTTGGCCAGGTCTTCCTTTCCAACTCTCTGGAAATCTTTCATCAAGATATTGTCGCACTGTCTCTGCGTCATGTGAGGCCACCGTCTTGTTTTACCAAAGGGTTTTTATCATCGTTCTCGTCATTTTCTATAATATCGGTCAGCCTCCAATCAATGCTCCTGTCCTGACTCGTCTGTTTCAGACATCTTACAATAGAGGCATATTCCCTAGTACAGTTACTTTACTTTTCCAGTGAAAACTGCTCGAGTACAACCCATCCCCAAGAAAGGATCCAAATCGCTTCCCTAGCAACTACAGGCCTATTTATCTCATTTCAGTCGTCTCTAAAGTGCTGGAAAGGTATATAAACACCGAATTACTAAAATTCTTGAAAAACAGAGTCTACTCCACGACAGGCAGTATGGATTCCGTCAGCGCAGATCAACTGCCGACCTCCTTTCATTTTGTCGCCTATTCTTGGAACAAGTCTATAAACTACACGGTGAATCCCAGATTGTTGCTCTAGACATATCCAACGCACTCGACCAGGTCTGGCATGCAGCGCTGCTTAATAAACTTCCGGCCTATGGCCTACCACCAAAACTCTGTACCTAGACAGCAAATTTCCTCTCCAACCGGAGCATTTCTGTTATCGTGGATGGCCATTCCTCTTAACTGTATCAATTAATGCAGGAGTCCCTCAAGGTTCAGCTTTAGCCCCTACTTTGTTTCTTCTCCACATCAATGACCTCCTTTCTAGCACATCCAACCCAATTCACAGTTACTCGGACGACAGCACCCTCCACTCAAATATACAATATTCTAAGCCTGTCTCTTTAGCCCAATTAGATAAGGATCGCAGACTCATGGAGGTTCTGTCTTTATGGATCTCTAAAAAATATTGGACTGGGGAAGTAGAAATCTTGTACAATTCAACCCCACCAAATCTCAGTCTTGCCTTCTATCTCATAAGAGATACACCAGCCCTACACCCATCAGAATGAACAACCAAGTTATTCAAAGTAATGAGTCCTTTTCACTTGTTGGCATTTCTGTGGATCAAAATCTCAATTGGCACCAACATGTCACATCAATTGCAGAAGCGGCTGCTAAGAAATTAGGTTTTCTCTTCCGGGGCTCACAAATACTTTTCACCAGCTAATTTCTATACCTTATATACTTCACAAATAAAGCCAAACCTGGAATACTGCTCCCACATCTGGGGTGCCGCTGCCGCTTCCACGCTCGCTATCCTGGACTCCATTCAGAAGCGAGCTATACGTCTCATCGGTGACCCTACCCTCACCCAATGGCTGCCATCATTTTCCCACCGACGTGCCGTTGGTGACCTCTCTCTCTCTCTCTCTCTCTCTCTCTCTCTCTCTCTCTCTCTCTCTCTCTCTCTCTCTCTCTCTCTCTCTCTCTCTCTCTCTCTCTCTCTCTCTCTCTCTCTCTCTCTCTCTCTCTCTCTCTCTCTCTCTCTCTCTCTCTCTCTCTCTCTCTCTCTCTCTCTCTCTCTCTCTCTCTCTCTCTCTCTCTCTCTCTCTCTCTCTCTCTCTCTCTCTCTCTCTCTCTCTCTCTCTCTCTCTCTCTCTCTCTCTCTCTCTCTTCTCTCTCTCTCTCTCTCTCTCTCTCTCTCTCTCTCTCTCTCTCTCTCTCTCTCTCTCTCTCTCTCTCTCTCTCTCTCTCTCTCTCTCTCTTCTCTCTCTCTCTCTCTCTCTCTCTCTCTCTCTCTCTCTCTCTCTCTCTCTCTCTCTCTCTCTCTCTCTCTCTCTCTCTCTCTCTCTCTCTCTCTCTCTCTCTCTCTCTCTCTCTCTCTCTCTCTCTCTCTCTCTCTCTCTCTCTCTCTCTCTCTCTCTCTCTCTCTCTCTCTCTCTCTCTCTCTCTCTCTCTCTCTCTCTCTCTCTCTCTCCTCTCTCTCTCTCTCTCTCTCTCTCTCTCTCTCTCTCTCTCCTCTCTCTCTCTCTCTCTCTCTCTCTCTCTCTCTCTCTCTCTCTCTCTCTCTCTCTCTCTCTCTCTCTCTCTCTCTCTCTCTCTCTCTCTCTCTCTCTCTCTCTCTCTCTCTCTCTCTCTCTCTCTCTCTCTCTCTCTCTCTCTCTCTCTCCTCTCTCTCTCCCTCTCTCTCTCTCTCTCTCTCTCTCTCTCTCTCTCTCTCTCTCTCTCTCTCTCTCTCTCTCTTTTACAGATATCTGCACGGGTACTGCTCGGAGGAGCTTTCTTCCATAGTTCCTCCACCTTCTGCCCCCAACAGATCTACCAGGGGAACAGAGCGAATGCCACCCTTTCACTGTCCAGGTCACCAGACATAGAACATCTTGTTATGCCCGCTCTTTTGTCCCGAGGACTTCCAAGTTGTGGAATTCCTTGCCAGCACATGTTTTTCCTTCTCCTCCGGACCTCCAAACCTTCAAGTCCAGAATTAACAAGTTGCCTCTTTCCTCCTTGTCGACACCCACGGTATGATAGTATTTAGGCTGTGAGCCCTCGTAGTGTATTGTTGAAATTAAATTAAAAAAATTGTTTTTAAGTAATTCTAAATTTCAGCAGTTAAGTTTAACAGCGAGAAACAAGAACCAACGAGAAGTACGAAAAATATCAGTCTAACATTCGATTATGTTGGTGCTGCGTGGGTACATCGCGGAACATTCCTAAATTGAAATTTTACCAGAAGCGACAATTAGGTTGATTTACAGTCCCTATAAGAAGCATTTAACATAAAAGCTGATATTGTATAATAGCCTGTATAGCACGTTTGTTTACTGTTTCATAAATTAGTAGACCGCCATCAAAATCGCCCTTGTTGAATTCTTGTAGCAGCCTAAATTTTATATGGATGGAATTTATTTTCTTATAAAATTCTTTCTATATTTATTTGTACGATTTATGCCTGAAAGATTTACTAACATTATAATGCTTAAGGTGGGATGCCCCCATGACGTGTCCCAAAATTGCTAGGTGTACACCTCTCTAAAACCAAAATTGTCTTGATGAAAATTGGCTAAAAAAATTAAAACAGAAGGTATGTTTACATGCACCATATACAGGGCTTTCATTAATTCCCGAACCCCACATGATCGGATTCTGTCCCTCTCTTAGTGGAATATGATTTTATGAGTTGGCAGTCCAAAGAGTAACCAAAAAAACCACTAGACTAGGGACCCTAAAGTTACTAAATCAATTGACAGTTCAGTTCAAGCGCTCAATTCCTTTTGACGGTTATTTTGTATGTATATTGTGCATTTTCCAAGTTCTACTAGTGTTAACCTTCTTCAAATAATTTTTTATCTGTTGGACAATAAAAATTAACAGTTTTTATCAAAACTTAGCATTTTCATTCCGTTTTTACGTAAGTTAAAAGTGTAGGTATGTTAAAGTTATGTTGTTAATGATAATCAACATCGCATGGAACGAAGCCTTACCAAATCTGTTCGTCGGTAATCTGCCTAAACAGGTATATATTTGTTCAATATTACTCAATACACATTCCTAAAACCGTAAATTAGAAGTTTAAATAATCGGACCTTAATTTGTTTACGTACATTACAAAATTTTGATATCTATACAAAATAAAAGTAATATTTAATTGTTTTTAATTTATTTTTTAACAACCAATAACAGTAAACCATACATGAACAGACTTGCTGTTAAAAATACTAAATAATAAATAAATTTAAGACATTTACTGTTTCACCTTATTATGATTTTTGTATTTTTTATAAAACCCCAAAGGAAATATGAGACAACACTGTCATCTTAGGGATTTCATTAATTCAGGTTGTACAACCGTGTATGCCGGGTTGCCTAACTTAAGCGGTCACGTGGGGTTCGGGAATTAATGAAAGCCCTGTACAAATGCCCAATATTTTCACTTTAACTTTTAACAGAAACCAAAATGTTAAAACAGAATAAACACATTCACAGCACAGCTGTGCCCGGCCAATAGCTAGAACGCATTTTACATTTTATGCATTCAAGGAAGAACATTCAAAGTGAGATGAACGAGTGAGATATGTTTGAGAGAAATCAAGAAGATGATAAATTTATATCGGTACATCATGTGATATGCGCTGTGTTCACTAGCTCTTTCAATTATTGGTACATCAAAAGGCGGCCCCATTGTTATTAGATATATTTCCCTAGGTAGGAAAAATATATTTACGTTAAAAAAGTCATACAATATACAGGCTGACCCATAATTAATTGGACATTAGCTAAGCGGTGATAACTGGCACAAAAATAAAGCGATTGGGCTCAACATGCCTTAGTAAAATGTTACTCGTTTTCGTTTTACGGGATATTTAAATAATTTTTCTTAAACTATTTTTTCAAATATCGTGAAAGTGGTTTAACATATTATTATGCAATGTGGCATGGCATTATTAGGCATCATGCGTAATACGATGACGGTATCAATTTCACTACTGCCGCTTAGTGGCGCCACCAACAGCAACACTGGTTCATTAACTTGGTCATAATTTTTTGTCCACGCTGTATTCACATTTTCGAACAAAAATAAAGAAAGCGCATTTAATTTCACACAAAAAAGGTATACTTCTTTGAAGTCGAAAAAGTTGACCGTTTTGAAAATAAACTTACTTTTTCAATGAAAGTAAATTAACGATTATGCGCAAACATTATGTGTTCTCGAAGCCTTGGATCTTAATGCAAATTATGTGTATCTGTTGTAGATAGTTTTTAGCACAATAAAATGTACGTTTTAGCAAGAAACATTTTTATTAACAATTTAAGAAAGCCAATAAATAAAATAACATCTATAAATCTATTAGTTAAAAAGAAATAGTTAACAAAATGGATATCGGAATTATTGTTACAAATTGCATTAATCTACCTAATGAAATTAATCTGAAACTAAACGGAAACTTTGGAAGCAAAACAATAACAAACCAGAGTAAGTGCTCAAAGTGTTCATTTACGGCAATGCATTTTCTCACTCGTTTATTAAAATTATCTCTTAGTTTAAGAACTGAATTTTGTTGAGTTCTGATATTAACACCCTGTACGATCTTTTCCCATAATTGCTGGCGGTTATTTATTTAACTTTTGTAGTCCAGTGACTTTAAATAACCCCAAAAGTAAAAATCAAGCGGATTTAAGTCGGGACCACGCCCTGGCCATGGGTGTACACTACCTCTACCAATCCACCTGTGAGGGTGAATTTCATCTAAATAATTTCGCATACCTTTGAAGTAATGTGCTGAAGCTCCATCATGCATAAACCAAGAGTCACTCCTTAAAGTACATCTTCTAAAATGACCGGTAAATTATCTCTTAAAAACAAGAGATACGTTGCTCCGTTAAGTCTAGGTGGTAGTTCAAATGGTTCCACAATACAATTTCCAAGCCACACCAAGTGTTTATTGAAAATTCATGTTAAAAATGATGTTCGCGGATAGCATGCGGATTTTTTATCACATGGGTGTGGCTATTCTGAAAATTGAACATATTTCTTTTGGTGAATGAGGCTTCATCGGTAAATAAAATTTTCTTGTAGAACATTGGATCCTCTAACTAGCGTTTTCTCATAAACTGGCAAAATCGAAGTCTTCTTGCTAAGTCCTGCGGTAAAAACTGCTGAACTCGAGTGAAATGATACGGATGCAGCTTTTCTTTGCGTATGATTCTGGACACCGAAGATTTGCTTATACCCGTTGCTGCACTAACACGTCTCGTGCTGGTTTCCGCGTCTTCCACAATACGAACTATGATTTCGTCTTGCATATCAGGATCAGTCTTCCTGCATTTCTATTCTTAGGATGAAATGAGCCAGTTTCACCTAATCTATCGTACCGTGGGTTAAAAGTTTTATGGTTTGATTGAATTCTATCAGGATAAAGCTCAAAATAGCGCTGTGCTGCTTTGCGCGAAGAAAAATTTTCCTGAGCATAAAGACACACCATATCTCACATTTGTGAATTTAAAAAATCATTATGACGCGACATTTTAACGCAAATAACAAGAATAAAGTGAGAATTAAAGATACTTGTTTAATGTCAGTCGATTTTGACAAGTTATAGTACACAAGTTTCTAGTTGCTACCATAACATACTTAGCACCAAAGTAAATACAGATTCTTGGTTTTCATTGAAAAAGTACGTTTATTTATAATACGTTCAACTTTTTTGACTTCAAAGAAGTATACCTTTTTTTTGTGAAACTAAATGGGCTTTCTTTATTGTTTGCGAAAATGTGCATACAGGGTGGGCCAAAAATTATGACTATGTTAATGAACCAGTGTTGCCGTCGGTGGCGCCACCTAGTAGCAGTGGTGAAATTAATACCGTCATGGTAATACACATGATGCCTAATAATACCATGCCACATTTCACAATCATATATTGAACCACTTTCAAGATATTTGAAAAAATAGTTTTAAGAAAACACCCTGTAAAACGGAAACGAGTAACATTTTACTAAGGCAGGTTGAACCCAATCGCTTTATTTTTGTGCCAGCTATCACCCCTTACCTAATGTTCAATTCATTAATGGGCACCTGTATATGCAATCAAAATAAAGATGATTCTGCTACTGACGGACTTTTACAAATCAATAGTTTCTAAGCACAATGAATGATTTCCATGATATTTGAGTAAAATCACACATTTCCTTGATATTTCCATGCGATTTTAATGGGAATTTCCTTGATTTTTCCCGATTTTCCATGATGCTGGGTACCCTGATCTAGCAATAAAATCGTCTATTTTTCACATGTTTGCATTGCATGCTAAATACACATAACGAAGACAAACTTTAGGAGACTGCACATTTTCACTTGCTTAATTCGTTTTAAATCTACTCAGGAAAAAAAGTCCGCAATGAATGGAGAAAAATGGTTGCTCTGCCTTAAGGTTTTCGAAAAACTAATTACTATTTAATGCAAAAATTAGCCAAAGTAATATATACTTTACAGACCTCTTCATATATTCATTAACTGTTGTTGCCATTGCCTATTGAAACCGTTCCATACTAAATATGAATTTATTATTAGGAAAGAAATGGGCTAGGGCTAACAACTTACAAAATTGTTACTTGGTTGTATACAGTCTCTATTTTATAACATAACATATTGTGTTAATTGGAGCTGTCGTGACAACATACTACCTGGTTCCGCACCGAGATGGCGTCTCTTCATATATGTTGCTTATTTTCAACAAATGTACTAAATACGTTAGTGTCTGTTTTCTACCAAAACAAATTTGAAAAAGTCAGGTGCAGCAACTGCATTATGGTAGCACACTTTCATTACCTTTTACAAATTTCAAAACTCTAGACGCAGCAAGTACGTTATGGTAGTGAATTTTCATAAGAATTGTACACTATTAGTAAGATATATTATTAAAACTAATTCTTTAAATTTAAATGGACCTTGGAGATCGGTTTTAGAGTCCCAGTTAGCGATTATTTGAAAAAAAATATATTTTATATGGAGCTACTAAATTAAAATTTGGTCTTAGATATAATATGTAAGTACTGCAAGTGCCTTTAAAAAAAATTGTGTTACAAATTTCATTAAAGTTATCAACCTTTTTCAGAAAAAATAAATGATTTACAAAGGAAATGTACCTGTCGAATTATAAAAAACATATGCAAGTACAGCAAGTGTCTTAAAAAAAATTGTGTTACAAATTCCATTAAAGTTACAAACGCTTTTCAGAAAAAAATAATCATTTACAAAGGGAATGTACCTGTCGAATTATAAATATGACCGGTATTTTTCCGTATTAATTGATTGGATGGTTTTGTTTTAGTCAACCCATCAGTTTTTGCAAACAATAAACACCAAAAAAAGTTTTTAATGTTATGGTAGAAAATTATCGAAAAAGTATGTCAAATCCGATAGCTCAATAAATTTCCCATTAAGCCAGAATCTTCAACCTTGAACCTTAGTAACACCTATGTAAACGCACGTGGGTAATAAATTAAAGAAAGATAACATATTGAGCTTCGTTTTGTTTTAAAAAACCTTTTTTGTTGTTTATTGTTTGCAAAAACTGGATGGGTTGACTAAAACAAAACCATCCAAACAATTAACAAGGAAAAATACGTGTCATATATCATTTTAATTTGACAGGTACATTCTCCTTGTAAATAATTAATTGTTTTCTGAAAAATTTTTGTAACTTTAATGAAATTTGTAACACAATTTTTTTAAAGACACTTGCAGTATTTACATATTATATCTAAGACCAAATTTGAATTTAGTAGCTCCATATAAAACATATTTTTTTCCAAATAATCTCTAACTAGGACTCTAAAACTGATCTCAAAGGTCTATTTAAATTTAAAGAATTAGTTTTAATAGTATATCTTATTAATAGTGTACAATTATTATGAAAATTCATTACTATAACGCACTTGATGCGTCCGGAAATTTTTGTGATACTGGAACCAATAGGTATAAGTTAGTATTTGTTTCACTCGCCAGGTTATTAAAAATATTAAGAACACAAATAACGATAACTTACCTTTGATCACCAATTGTGTCAGAAACTTTAGGACCAAATCAAAAGAACACTTTTTAATAACAACTCTAACATAATATGTAGAGATATAATAATAAAGAGCTTTATAACAACAAACGTGGCTAGTCGCTAACACTTCATGTAAGCAAAGGATTCTTTGCAAAATAAAACTATAAACAATAATAACGAATCTTCGAATGTTTTGAGGTTAGATTGATATTTAAAACTGAATATATTTCTGGATTATGGATTTTAATGCTACTAGCGCCGAAGCGTCGGAAATTAGTACTGAACTCATAGATTTAAACCATTTCGTTGAAGTGAAACTTCTATTTGGTATATTCTGTAATAGGTATAACAAAACATTTCAGTTTTAATAAACGTAAAAACACGTTGAGTGTCTCGCGTTTCGGTGTCGGCAATTGGCGGCTCCCGTTTCGCGATGACAGTTGGCCTACCATGCAGCTGTGTCAGATTAAGTAAATTGGATTTAATAATAAATCGAATGAGAAATTATTGGTAACTCAACATTTATTAATATTAAGCCACATTTATTGGATGGATTAATTTTTCGACGAACTTTTATTTGTCATTAATAAGTACCAATATGTGTTATTAGTATATGTTTTAGATTTTAAGATTCAAATGAAATTTTATTAAATCTGACAACCCGGCTCCTTTATATTTAATTGTCAGGTGACTGTCTCTATTTGAATTATCTACTTAAAATGACGCATAAACAGTCTAATCATCCTTATCAACATTGAAGGTGGGAAATGCTGTATCAAATTTGAACTGATATCTTAGACTGTTTATTCATTTATAATTTTGATTTTCTGATAACTCCTGTCCTCGTATGCCATTTAATTTAAAACTTGGTTAACAGCTATATTGCAAAAGTTCATTGGAAACACTTCAATATTTCAAAAAATATTACGTTTTCAAAATTTTCTTTACACTTTTTTCTAAGAAAAATTAGACGCACGGCGCCCATCTACTAACTCATCCAAGCCATTAACAAAATCAAGTAAATTCCCAAATTTGGTCGAAATCGGTCAAGTATTTTTTGAGTTAGCGGTTGGATATATATATATATATATATATATATATATATATATATATATATATATATATATATATATATATATATATATATATATATATATATATATAAACATATAAAAATTGAAACTGAGCCCGGATATGGGTTCTAGAGGCCCTAATTCGCGCTCATTTAAAAAAAATTCCAAAAATCTTACCATCGATACCTCTCTATTAGTGAATTTTCTTAATGAAAATTCACTAATAAGTTAATTTTTATTAATTTTAAAATTTAAGTTTCGATATGTAACAGTCGTTATAAGAGAAACTTGTGTACCAAATTTCATAAAACCAACTTCATTGTGTTCTAAAATACAATTTTTTTCTCAAAAATCTCGACTTTTTTGGTATTTTTAGTGAAATTTCATTAATAAAATTCACTATTGGAGAAATAACAATGATGAGACTTTTAGAAAAAATTTGAAGTGAGCGCCATTAGGGCTTTTAGAACTCATATTCAAGGCCCGTTTGAATTATATATATATATATATATATATATATATATATATATATATATATATATATATATATATATATATATATATATATATATATATATATATATATATATATATATATATATATATATATATATATATATATATATATATATATATATATATATATGAATGTATGTATGTATTCGAGCGACCACTCAAAAAATGCTCAACTGGCACATACTTTATTTTATTAATACGACTGAGGAGTTCGTAAATCAGCTATAACGGACATTTTTCCCTCACAATATACAAAAATAGTTTTCGTTACGCTATATTTTTTAAATTATTAGAATAACTGGAGTAAGTCTTTACATGTAGCTATACATGATGTAAATAAATCCCTGTTGTAAATTTAAACTAATTGGCATACAAAATTTTGAGTTTTCTCCAAATTAAAAATAAAATCTGAAAGACATGAACTGAAACGACTTAAGTGGTCAGGTCCAATACCTGACAAAGACAGAGTAGTTAGCTGCGAGGCGTAGATTGCTACATACTTAAGGACCAAACAATATAAATAACATGGTAAAACATAGTACCCGAACTAGCGATCGACAAATCTCGGCCGCCTAAAATCTCGAACACCGTTGTCAACACCATGCCACAGCAATCAGCATAATAAACAATTATTGCTTCTTATGCTGCGACCATGCCATTACGCGAAAGTATATCCAACCTACTCTCGCACGATGTCAGAATGACATATGACATCAAATTAAAAATGATGTGATTGTAAAATTTAATGTGTTTTAAGTGGGAGATTCAATACATTTTAAAAGAACACTATATTTGTAGTTAGATGAACGACACCAATTAAAGTTTTAGGCTGAATGTGGAGAATATAGGGGAAATACCGCCAAACAACACTTGTTAGGCAGCTCTCCTGGTCGAGGGGTAATGTGTTCGCCTCGCAACTCAACTCAACCACGGCGGATGCGTGTTCTATTCCCGCATGATGCACATGTAACGTTTTTGTTTTGTTTCACTAACTTCAATATTTGGCAGAAGCAATATAGTGTCCAGGCTTTATACCTTTGGACCAAAATAACATGTATCTTCAAAACGCCTTGTCACCTAAGTCTGAAATTATAAATTTCATCAGCCATGTTTTATTGTTGATAAAAAAGAAGAGAATTTGTTTTTAAAAAACTTCTTTATTCTTGGAAAAATGCGTGCCACGTTTATAATCTCGCAGATACTTTGTTTCCTGAATATGAATTAAGTTTTCCTCTAGAGAGCCTTTGCGGCTTTAATGAAATTTGTAATACAAGTTTCTTTTAAAGAAACTTACTGTTCATAGATATATCAAATTTTAATGTACTAGCTTCATATAAAATTCAGTTTTGGGCATTTGTCTCAAAAGAAGCTAGAACGCAAGATTCAAATGTTCTTTGAATGAATTTTTATAAAAAAATTCACTAATAGAGAGGTATCGATGGTGAGACTTTGCAAAAAAATTTTCAAATGAGCGCGAACTAGGACCCCTAGAACCCATATCCCGGGTCAGTTTGTATTTTTATATGTATATATATATATATATATATATATATATATATATATATATATATATATATATATATATATATATATATATATATATATATATATATATATATGTATCCGTCTGATAACTTAAAAAATAATTAACAGATTTTGATCAAACTCGGCAAGTGGCTTTGTTTTATTAATGGCTTGGACGAGTTCGTTAGCCAGGAAAATCGGACGGGGTTTTCCGGGAAAATTTTCAGTTTTCTTTCAAAAAAAATTTTTCTCCTAAAATTATAAAGCTATTCTAGTGAAATTTAACGGATATATTTTCTTAGGAGAGGCCTTACTACACACCAAAATTCAACTTTCTAAGTTTATAGAAAATTTAGTTATTCAAATTTTAAATTTTCTTTCGAACAAATTTTTTTTCTCCGAAAACTACATAGTTATGTTAATGAAATTTGGTGGATATCTTGCCTCAGGAAATACCTTACTACATACCAAAATTAAACTTTCTACGTTTATATAAAATTGAGTTATTGAAATTTGAAGCATCTAATAAAAATTTACTCCATAACGCACTTGCTGCGTCCCGTTAGTTTTTTTTTTAATAATACAGAGATATCGATGGTAACAATTTCGAAAAGATTCTTTAAACTGGCCCATATTAGGGCCTTTAATCCCAATCTGCAAAGTCTGTTTAAATTTAAAGTGTTAATTTTAGTAATATGTCTTACTAAGTGTACAATTCCTATGAAAATTCTCTACGAAATTTTGGTTGCTTGAAAGATTTTTATGAAAATTAGCTACCGTAACGCACTTGCTGCGTCCTGGCTTTTTTAATAATCTTTGGCGTTGCAGATAACCCTTCTGAGATTATTTCTTACGAGACATATCAGTTACTGTAAAACAACATTATTTAGCTCTAATAACCTTGGAAGGCAAAATTATCTAACTAGAGTATATAAATAGTTAGGTCTCATGACAGACTTCGAGTTTACTTTATATTTTTAATTATATATAATATTACCTACTGTCAGTAGTGTTTTGCATTTGAAGAAATTTAAACTTATAAAGTAGTTGCTGACAAACTACATATAATAGTAGCCTTTGAACCAGGTAATTACCTACTTTTTATTGCCGTATGCGGTTTAGAAATTTGGTAATGCAATTTTTTTTATCATTTGATTTCAAGATAAAATTCTATGAAATATGACGCTGAAAGGCCAAAAAATGTAGTATTCAGCGTTCTTTTAAAAAGACAGTAGTAATATAGGGATGCTATGGTTTTAAAATTAAATGCAAAATATAACAGTGAAAAAGAATTCATCTCATTGACGAAGTTCGCTACAACTAAAAAATTAATAACCTATCGCAAGCTACAAGAGAGTCGGTGTCTTTTTTGGGCGGTATCGGTTAAAAAGGAGACAACAAATTATCAACATTCTTCATAGTTGAGACTGTTATTTTATTTAAAACATGCTGTGTGATTGTAACCGCATGGCAGTAGCTGTCAGTTGTTAACTGCGGTTCAGAAACATGGTTTATGTAACAGAAATGCATAAAATAACACTTCTACAAATGATTGGTTACGGGGATAAAACACGGTCACAGAGCGAAGTTGCTCGCCTATTTCAAGAGAAACTTTCCAACGTACCGTCTATATCCCAAAGGACCATTAGTAAAATTGACAATCAATTTCGCGAGCTTGGATATACGAGGGAAAAAACCTTCTAATGCACTGAGTAATGATACCAAATCGGATGTAATGCTTGAGTTTGAGGAAAACCCACATACCTCGAGTCGACAAGCAGCCACAACATAGGATGTTAGCCATTCATCGATTATTCGAATATTAAAAGAAAATAAAATGCATCTCTATAAATTGATACAAATTCAGGAGTTTATGGAAGACGATTTTGATAGAATAACGTCTTTTTGTAAACAAATGATGGAAATGTTAAATATCAATGTTATCCAACTAGACACTGTTGACATTTTACGGCCGTGCAAATCATAAAAATTTTCGCTACTGCTCAAAAGAAAATCCACAGTGGATAAAAGGGGAACGTACGCAATACCCTGAAAAGATTGATGTTTGAGCATGAATAGTTGGAAACCATGTCATTAGTATTGGTCCCTTTTTTATTAATGGCAATTTGAATGCAGGTAATTCTTTAGCACTGTTCCAAAATAATGTCGTGCCAACGTTGGTTCCAGCAGAATAGAGCACCACCACATTACCAAATAAATGTCTGGCAGTACCTTGACTTAATATTTCTAATTCTGTGAATAGAAAAGCGAGGTTCGTTGTGGGGATATGTGAAAAGTATGGTATACAAAACGAAACCACGCGAGTTAGCTGACCTAACAGAAATAATAACGAGTGGGATTAAGTCGGTCACGCCTCAGATGTTGATTAACGTTAAAAGACATTTTTAGTTACGACTAGAATGCTGCCAAGACGTTCAGGAATGCATTTTAAACATATTATACATTGCGAGATGTACGACAGGATCGCCATCTCGGTGCCAGGTAATTACTACCTGGTTCCACACCGAGATGTCAATCGCGACTTGAATTTTGAGCAAATTTCTTTAAATGAGCGCAAACTATGCCCCCTAGTACACATAATCGTGGTCACTTTCGATTTTTATATGTTATATGTATGTATCACACCAATAACTCAAAAAGTTATATAACGGGCCAATTTTGATAAAATTTGGTAAATACCTTCTTTTTACAAGTGGCATGGTAAGTTCGTTAGCCAGAAAAATTGGCCTATTTTTATAACCCCAGAAATAACAAAGTAAGGGCAACTAAATTTGGTAAGCGTGTTTGTATTATAGAAAGTGAACCACGTACCAAAACGTAGATCTCTAAGTTAAAAAGAACAAATAGAATGCGAGTTGAGAGAGTACATTTTAACGCTAGCCAAACTATTTTATGGCCTTACACCCAGGTGTCTTAGACGACTAGCTTTTCGATACGCCAAACAGCATATAATTGCACGTAAATTCGACAAGGAGAAGGGATTAGCTGGGAAGGACTGGCTGTATGGATTTTTAAGGAGATCACCTGACATAAAGCTACAGTAGTCTGAGAGAACCAGTTTGAATAGGATTGCATCTTTTAATAAGGACTCAACCAAATTATTTTTTTGGAACCTTCAAACTCTCATGAAAAGATTTAAGTTTGAACCGAAAAGTGTTTACAACATGGATGAGAAAGGCATCACCACGGTGCAGAACAAGTGCCCTAAAGTTTATGACCATAAGGGATCTAAAACAGTGGGAGCTGCAATTTCCGGCTAAAGAGGAAGGACAATAACAGCTGTATTTTGTATGAATGCGGCTGGGAACTACATCCCTCCCATGATGATATATCCTAGAAAAATGATGCCGAAAACTCTTAAGAAAAATGGTCCAATTGGAGCATTATATAGATGTTCTAAGAACGGTTGGATCAATTCTGAACTTTTTATTCAGTGGCTGGGCCACTTTCAGAGGCATGCCAAGCCTTCTGTTACTGATCCTGTCCTTCTGGTCGTGGATAATCATTCTAGCCGCATATCAATTGCAGCTTATGATTTCTGCAAAAAAAAATAACATCCACATGGTCTCGCTTCCTTCACACATATCTGATCACCTTCAGCCTCTGCATCTGACATTTTTTAGTCCTCTGAAAAATGCACTATTCGGGGAATATGATGTCTACTTATCAAGTACCGGACATGAGAAAATAACTGAATATGATATATCCGAACTTTTGAATAAAGCCTTCATGAAAGTGGCTACAATGGAAAAAGCAGTTTCTGGGTTTCGGGCAGCTGGAATATTTCCATTGAACCCCGACAAATTTACCGATGCTGATTTTGAACCTAGTCGGTATGTAGTAGAACTTACGGTAGAAGCAACACCTGAACTTGGAACTTTATCCAGCCAAGAGGATGCAGTCACTCTACTAGATAATCACCCAGATCTACAACATCGGAGAGATCCAAGCCCTCAGCCATCTACGTCTAACCATAATTCTTTCTTTACTGTGGCTCCAATACCAAAAGCAAAGGTTAACCAAGCAACGAAAAGAAAATCTAGGAACAAGCAGAAATCAGAAATCCCTACGAGCACTCCCATAAAAACAAAACTAGAAGAAGCTTAGGTAAAAAAGAAACAACGAGAAGAGGCAATCAAAACCAAAGAGAAATTGAAAGACAAAAATAATAAAGGAGTCATTCCTAAATGTTTTGATGATGAATTTTCAATTCCATCGACTTCAAAGAAATTGAAAATCAAACGAAAAAGACCACCAGTGCCTGAATAATCTGATTCATCAGAAGATGATATGTCGGATATTTGTGACGACGAATTGGATGACGTCGAAGATGATGTTGGGCTAAGCTTCATACCGCCACCTTTGAATCAGCTAGCAAAAGCGAACGAACTTTGTGGTATTTGCGGAGAATTTGGCAAACAAGGAGAATTATGGTACAGATGTGTCCTTTGTTCAACTTGGAATCAGGCCGAGTGTACAGGCTCAGATACGCCGAAAAATTATATATGTGACTTATGCTCAAATTATGAGTTATTGTAATGTTTTTTTCTTTGTTCAACAATTGCAATAGATGTTTTCCAAGTCATGGTTGATTTTATTTAGCAATAAGTACTTTCAATGCGCACCATTCCCCAACATGTGCGCAAGGGCGGGGAATTGTGCGCCAGAACACTTTTGTACTTTCAGCAATCTTGTGCTTCAAATACATTATTTTTCCCTAAAATTGATTGACATGCTGAAAGTAACGTAAATAACGCTTCCGTTTTTGGATTTACATTTAAATTATTTACAATGTTATCAGTGCTATAACGATTTTCGCTTAAGTGCGCACAATTTCCCCACTCTCCCTTACTTCCTATTTAAAAATTTGTAGATTGCAACTGTCACTTGAAGGGTGTTGAATATAGGGCCAAAGTTTTGGCGTTGCATGATCCCATTGTTTAATCTAAATTTGACGTGTTGCGGAATTTTTATAAATATGCACACTAATTGAGATACTGAGTTTTATCCATTTGGCTGTGCCACCCTGTTTAACACAAAAGAATGTTTATTCCACTTATTGTTTGGTTATCCACGGTAGAGCAAAATTGTGCTGAAACATTGTTCCTCGCCACTTGTTGTAAGCAGTGTGTATTATTATTAGAACATTTGTAAAATTAATAATAATAAATAAATAATAAAATTTGTACATTTTCTAATTAGATCACCATACATGTTTTACAAACAGGGTAAGAAAATCGTGCATGCGAAGTCCCAATAATCTAAAAAATTCTGGTCTCTCCGTGACTGTGCTGAATTATATGACGGTAATTAATGTTCCACAGAAGTCCTCCAATAAATCGATAAAGAGACAGTGTGATTATCTGCCTAATGCGCGTAACTAAATCATGTTCGTAGGAGGGTTACATGATGCAAAAAAAAACTATAACAACATGTTTATTTTATATCACGTTGCCTGTTATGTAAGTTTAGATTGTTTATTATTAATGATGATAATATAAAAATAGTGCTGAAAATTGAATCATAGCTTCCACATAGTTGTGATAATCTACTTTCCGCAGAAAGACCTTCTCGTGAATTTAAGATCCATGACTTGACCACAAAGAAATTATTCGGATTCCTGTATCCATAAACTTATGAAACGTTATATCACTCGAGTTTTAACGAAAAAATATCAATTTTCACCAAGTCACTCCCCATTCATCCCGTACCCCTGGAGCGATTTTAGCCAAAACAATTGGAACCGTTCATTTGTTGGGTGCTAACTGTATACCAAATTTGAAGACGATATCTCAATTCATTCTAAAGTTATCGTGGCTACAAACAGACAGACATACAGACCAACAAAAAGACAGACCGACAAACCGGAAGGCACAAAAAAATTTGTTGCCAAATCATGTTTCTACATGTTTTGGCGCTTTTTACAACGTTTAACCGGAAAAAAGTGAAATTTTTGTCGCCGATGCCATACTTCCACACGTATTGACGATGTGGAACTAAAATGCTTCTGATGTATAAAAAATAGTGCTGCAAATTGAACATAACTTCCGCATAGCTATGAAAAACTACTCTCCGCAGAAAGACATTCTCATGAAATGAATTTAGCGTCCATGACTTGACCACAAAGAAAATATTCGTATTCCTGTAATAAACTTCTGAAACATTATATTATTCGAGTTTTAACGAAAAAATGTGAATTTTGACCAAATCAACCCTCATTTATCCCCTACCCTCTGAAGCGATTTTACCCAAAAACAATTCTAAGCGTTCCTTTGTCGCGTGCTAATTGGATACAAAATTTGAAGATGATATCTCACTTCGTTCGAAAGTTGTTGCGCCTATTAACAGACAGACGTACAGGCCAACAGACCGACCGACCGACCGACAGACCAATGCCAAAAAAAATTCGAAATTTCTGTACCCGATATTCCACCCCCGCATATTTAACCCCTAATTTAATTTTAGCACAGAATACCAGTGTTTGATGAAATTGGAAGTGTTCTGATAAACAACCCCCAAAAACGTTATGTTATTCAAGTTTCAACGAAAAAATGTCAATCTTCATTAACTCATCCCCATTCATCCCCTACCCCCTACCCAAAAACAATCCGAACCGTTCGTTTGTCGGGTGCTAACTGTATACCAAATTTGAGGACGATATCTCAGTTCGTTTAAAAGTTATCGTGGATAAAAAGAGACAGACATGCAGACCGACACACAAAAAATGTTCGTTCCCAAATCATGTTTTCTATATGTTTTGACACTTTTTACAACGCTTAAGCAAAACAAAAAGATGTGGAAGTAATAATATCACGTTCATCGTAACATAAACATAAATAAACATTTCGGGACGCAACAAGTGCCTTATAGTAGTGAATTTTCATAAGAATTGTACACTGTAATTATACGACATATTACTAAAATTAATACTTTACACTTACACAGACCTTGAAGACTGCTTTTAGAGGTTTTTTAGTAGGCGCACAGAATTCTTTCGAAAGAGGTACCATCGATATCTCTATTAGCAAAAAAATCTTGTGTTCTAACTCGTTTTGAGAAAAATGCCCAAAACACAATTTTCTCTGAAGCTAGAAAATTAAATTTTGCTATATCTATAGATAGTGTAGGTCTCTTTAAAAGAAACTTGTATTACAAATGCCATTAAAATTGCAAAAGCTTTCCAGAAGGAAACTTAATTCATATTTAGAAAAGAAAAGCATCTGTCAAAATATAAGCATAGCAGTTATCTTCCATATTAATCGCCTGAATGATTTCGTTTTAGTCAACCTAATCAAACCGGTTTTTTTAATATTAACATTAAAAAATTGTCTGCTGAAAAATTATGATTTTAGACTCAAAGGTGATAAAGTTATTCAGGCGTTTTAAATAAAAATGAGATCTTGTTCAAAACGTACGAACTCTGTACGCTATTGTTTCTCCAAATGTCAAAGTAAAACAAAACAAAACATATATTCATCGAGCGAAAATAGATCTCAAAACCTTCTATGTAGGAGAGAAGCACGCTACCACTGAATCAGCTGAGATACGTTAAGTAAAGCTTTGTTTACTTCATACTTGGCGCCGATTTCATGCCCCGGGATATTTTATATTTTATTAAAGGTAAACGTAACAACTAATTGCAGAATTAATAGAATTAACACTTGAAACACATTCAACGACTTTTTCGATCTTAGATGACGTCTTATGTTTAAGTTTAAAGATAAAAGAACAAACTGTTCTAAAATCGTTTTTGTGAAGACGTGATTTGATTTACATTTCCACTATATTATGTCAGTCCGTAACAATAGAACTGACTACCTGCGCAAGAATATAAGTAGAGCTGTAGATGTAACATATTTAGAATTATTCATCCTCTGATGACGCTAACTAGGTTAGTGAAATGATCATTAGGTTATATATATATATATATATATATATATATATATATATATATATATATATATATATATATATTTATTTATCAAAAAATTGTGGGAAAGCCGTCAGTTGTAGAATAAAACTCTTTATTATAGGCCGAGTTTTCGGAAAAATTTATTCCTTTCTCAAGGCTACAACATGGAAAGAAAAAAGTTTACAATTTACTTGGAAAAAATATAAAAGTTTAAAATACTTACATATAACATGAGTTCTACTAAACTAATTATGGTATAACAAACATGAAAAGAAAACCTTTTTATGAATTTGAGTGAAGTCGAAAAGTGCCAAACTGACATATAAAGCTAACTGTTGTCTAATTGAATTTGTTTTTTGTTTTTGTCTAGGAAATATAAATAGGGGTAGTGATTTCTAAAATGATTATCTTTCTTTAAGTTTATTAAATTGTCGTTAAAAGTAATTTCAAATTCTTCTAAACACATTCTTTTATTACTTAAGGTTTCACAGTGTAAAATAGAAACATTACTAAAATTTATATTATGGTCAGTGTCGAGATTATGTTCTGACAGAGCGCAAGTTGTTTTTTGTAAACGTGTGTCACTTTTGTGCTGTGTTAATCTATCTTTAAGGACTCTGCTTATTTGGCCAATGTATCTTAAACTACAATTATTACATGGAATACAATATACCTCCAGACACTTTGGAAATTTCATCCTTACTTTTGAGTTTACTGAAAATGTTATTAATTGTTTTTGAATATCGAAACGTTATTTTAAAATTGGTTTCATCTTTAAATATAAACTTTAACCTATTGGAAATACTTTTAATGTATGGGATTGATATGTAAAAAAAGTTAGATGCTTCCGAACTCGAAATTATGAGGGTGTTATGTCTGTCATATAAATTTGATACTGTTTGTAGAGAGTGTCTTGTATTGTAATGATGATTGTTTGAACAATTGTATAAGAGTCTATTAAGTAGTTTGGGAGGATAAGAGTTGTTAACAAAAATATGATAAAGTTTTCTTAAATTTTCTTCGTGGAAAGAAGGATGGCATACTTTTAATATTCTATTTTTTAAACCTAATAAAATGTTAATTTTAGATAAATGATCTGAATGAAAATTAATATATCTTTGAGAATTAGTTGGTTTTATATACCAATCTAAAATTATGTTGTTATCGTTTGTTCTAATTAATTTTGTATCTAGGAATGGTACACTGTTATCTGTTTCCTCTTCTAATGCAAATTTAATAAATTGGTTGTAAGAATTAAAAACCTCAGAAATGTGTTGTTGAATTTAGAGGAATACTACAAATAATGTCATCAACATATTTTTTTTTAAAAGGAATATTGAAATTTAATTTTGGTATACATGTTTCAAGCAAATCATCTATAAGATATTGTGCAATAATTGGAGAGATACAAGCACCCATTGAAGTTCCAAAAATTTGTTTATAATATGTGTTAACTCAAGCTATTTTGTTTTTGAAAACACATATTATAAACAAATGTTTGGAACTCCAATGGGTGCTTGTATCTCTCCAATTATTGCATAATATGTTATAGATGATTTGCTTGAAACATGTATACCAAAATTAAATTTTAATATTCCTTTTTAAAAAAAATATGTTGATGACATTATTTGTAGTATTCCTCTAAATTCAACAACACACATTTTAGAGGTTTTTAATTCTTACAACCAATTTATTAAATTTACATTAGAAGAGGAAACAGATAACATTGTACCATTCCTAGATACAAAATTAATTAGAACAAACGATAACAACATAATTTTAGATTGGTATATAAAACCAACTAATTCTCAAAGATATGTTAATTTTCATTCAGATCATTTATTTAAAACTAAAATTAACATTTTATTAGGTTTAAAAAATAGAATATTAAAGATATGCCATCCTTCTTTCCACGAAAAAAATTAAGAAAACTTTTTAATATTTTTGTTAACAACTCTTATCCTCCCAAACTACTTAATAAACTTTTATACAATTGTTCAAACAATCACCATTACAATACAAGACAATCTCTACAAACAGTATCAAATTTATCTGACAGACATAACACCCATATAATTTCGAGTTCGGAAACTAGTAACTTTTTTTACATATCAATCCCATACATTAAAAGTATTTCCAATAGGTTAAAGTTTATATTTAAAGATGAAACCCATTTTAAAATAACGTTTCGATATTCAAAAACAA
Source organism: Tillus elongatus (assembly GCA_964006375.1). Taxonomy (NCBI): domain Eukaryota; kingdom Metazoa; phylum Arthropoda; class Insecta; order Coleoptera; family Cleridae; genus Tillus; species Tillus elongatus. Next base: position 129,134,441 of record OZ023264.1, read on the forward strand.
TTAATAACATTTTCAGTAAACTCAAAAGTAAGGATGAAATTTCCAAAGTGTCTGGAATGGTATATTGTATTCCATGTAATAATTGTAGTTTAAGATACATTGGCCAAACAAGCAGAGTCCTAAAAGCTAGGTTAACACAGCACAAAAGTGAGATACGTTTACAAAAAAGAACTTGCGCTCTGTCAGAACATAATCTCGCAACTGACCATAATATAAATTTAAGTAATGTTTCTATTTTACACTGTGAAACCTTAAGTAATAAAAGAATGTGTTTAGAAGAATTTGAAATTACTTTTAACGACAATTTAATAAACTTAAAGAAAGATAATCATTTTAGAAATCACTACCCCTATTTATATTTCCTAGACAAAAACAAAACAAAACAAAAAATTCAATTAGACAACAGTTGGCTTTATATGTCAGTTTGGCACTTTTCGACTTCACTCAAATTCGTAAAAAGGTTTTCTTTTCATGTTTGTTATACCATAATTAGTTTAGTAGAACTCATGTTAAAATAAGTATTTTAAACTTTTATATTTTGTCCAACTAAATTATAAACTTTTTTTCTTTCCATGTTGTAGCCTTGAGAAAGGAATAAATTCTTCCGAAAGCTCGGCCAATAATAAATAGTTTTATTCTACAACTGACGGCTTTCCCACAATTTTTTGATAAATAACACTATTACCGTCACAAAAATTTAATACTATATATATATATATATATATATATATATATATATATATATATATATATATATATATATATATATATATATATATATATATATATATATATATATATATATATATATATATATATATATATATATATATATATATATATATATATATATATATATATATATATATATATATATATATATATATATATATATATATACAATACTTTATTTGCCAAGTAAAACAAATTACATATATAACCATACAAGATTCCATATTATACTAAGATTATTTAACCTTTTGTGCATAAATTAATTAAAATTTGTGTGCACATTTATTATTTAAAACTTTAAAATTTTTACATGAAATAAAATTTCACTGTTTCTAATATAAAAATACAAACTAAACAACCTAAAAACTACTTAACCTACTTAACCTTTAACTGGTGACGTCGAGGTCCCTGGGACCCGATGACTTAGATTTAGTTCACCATTCGGCCGCCAGATATGCACGCGCACCGTCGCCTTCAGTACCTTCACAAAATATCATAATGTACTCAGTCTGTATAATAATGCCAGTTGCTGTACGTGTGCGTTGTTGCCGTGACGGTGTTACGGGCCCCAGGAACCCAACGTCGCCGATTAAGTTTGTTTCTGAGGTATGTATGCTGTAGTTTTTTTATGATTTGAATGCAGAAGGTGTCATAATTTTGGAAAAAATCTCTTCAGATAACAATGGACTCAAAACGATTTCTCGATAGCATGATGATCCTCGGTTTTCTGATTTTGTTCAACGCTTTTTGGACTAGCTCGCAGAAAAGGATGAAAACGCAAGTGATATAGACGAATGTGTTACTGATGACTTTTCGGAAAGCTCGTATAATTCAGACAGTGAATAAAGTGAAAGTGACGTCGAAAACCCATTTAACGAACTAACAGAATCAAAGAAGAACAAAGCTTCTAGTGAAAACAGTCACATCTAAACTGAAGAAGAAGGTCACAATAGATATTTCATGGCAAAAATATGTTCAAGTGGGCCACACAGAAGAAGAGTAAAAAAACAAGGGTATCTGCTTCGAATAGATTGAGCATAAAATTACCAGGTAACAAGCGACCTGTAAAAAAGCTCCAAGATTCGTCACGTGTCGCAGATATTTGGAGTTGTCTATTCGCAGAAGAGATAAATGAAGAGAGATAAATAAATTATATCCAGGACGAACGAGCGACTGGAACTCGTTCGCGAAAAATATCAACGTAAGTCACGATGAGAGATTGATGAAATTAAACTCCACTGTCTATTAGGTCTTTTATTATATAGTGGAGCCTTTAAGTCAGGGCATGAAGATTTGTCATCAATGTTTGCGGCAGATGGTACTGGTCCAGAATTATTTCGCAGCACTCAGTCTTTGAAACGGATCCTGACGCTAATAGCTTGTTTCCGATTTGATAATGCAACAACCAGGCAGCAGAGAAAAGAAGCCGACGCTGCCTGGTGCCTAGTGCTTAGGAAAACTCATCAAAAACTTTCAAAATAACTATATCCTGGAAATACACACTTGCGTAGACGAATGCTTGTAGGATTCAGGGTGCGCTGCCTGTCCAAAGTATACATTCCCAGCAAGCCCAACAAATACGGAATAAAAATAATGATACTTACGGATGCTAGGAATAATTATTGCTATAGCGCCTATATATACAGTGGAAAAAATTTAGATGGAAAGGCATTAGATCGGTCGTTATTGAGACTTAGCAAAGCCATTCAATCCGTTATTCGGCTTACGAAACCAATTGACGGGTCAAATAGGAACGCAATTACCAACAACTGGCTTACGTCAGTTGAAGTAGTGAACAAACTGAAGATGCGGAAGCTAACGTATATAGGGACGATTCTAAAAATAAAAAAGAAGAATTCCTAGAATTTTTGTCTAAAAAGACCCTCCCTGTAGGCTCAAATTTATATGGATTTCACGGAGATCTTACTTTACTGTCTAGTATACCCAAAAAGTCCAAAGTTGTTACCCTTCTATCTCCAATGCAGCAAAATTCTGGAACAGATGAAGACACTGGTAAGTCAGAAATTATAGCATTATATAATATTACTAAAGGCGGAGTAGACCGTTTCGACAAAAGTGTGGAAATTACAGCGTCGCCCGTAGAACTCGTAGATGGCCAATGTCAGTATTTTATGCCATGATTAGCATGTCAGCGGTTAATTCATATATTTTGCACGGCTGTTTGCCAAAGAGGAAACAAATCAGTAGATTAGATTTCATGAAGCAGTTGGCACGACAGCTGATTCTCACAGAATTGAAGCGTCGATTCTATAATGAAAGGTTACCAACCGAGCTTCGAATTCAAATAAAATGTATGTTGGGACCTGATACACCTGCAGATGAAACACCTGCAAGAAGAGATAATACAGCCAGTAGACCGTTCTAAGCGTAAAAGATATTACCTATGTCCTTTGAAAATAGACATAAAGACATGCCATTATTGCAAGAGTTGCCAAAAACCCGTGTGCTTGACAAGGGCGTAGATAGGTTTTTTTCTTGGGGAGGGTATTCCAAAAAATACAAAGGTAAACAAAATTACAAATACAAAGACTAAAAAATGTATTGAATTAAAATAATTGAACAAAAAATTGCGAAAATATTTTCCACATTAGAAAACAAAAGTCTGGACGCAGCAAGTGTGTTATGGTAGTGAATTTTCATGGAAATGATCTGCACCAAACTTTTTTTATTAAATACTTATAACTTTTTTCTTGTAACATATAGATATCTTTTGTATATAATTTAATTTTTATAACATAACCCTAGATTAAAAATTTGGATACCAAAGGTCTGTTATTTTCGGAAATAAAAAAATGTTCGAAAGAAAACCCAAAATGTTCTCGAAAAACCTGATCCAATTTTTCTGGATACCGAACTTAGCCAATCCACTTACAAAAGGAAGGTACCTGTCAAATTTCATTTAAATCGGACCATTGTTTTTTGAGTTATCGTGTGAATTTTTCCTATGAAAATGCATTAAAAAAATAAAAAAAGTCTGGACGCAGCAAGTGCATTATGGTAGTGAATTTTCATAGAAATGATCTGCAACCAAATTTTTTTTATAACTTTTTTTTTCTTGTAACATAGAAATCTAGATTTCGATGTATTGTTTACTTTTATATTGTAAATCTACCTACCAAATTATATATATATATATATATATATATATATATATATATATATATATATATATATATATATATATATATGTAAAAATTAAAACTGACCCCGGATAGGGGTTTTAGGAGTCCTAGTTCGCGCTGGTTGGCAAAAAATTTTTTAAAATTCAAAAGTCCCGATCTCTCCATTAGTGATTATTTTCTACCAAAATTCACTAAAAATCAAACTCGAAATCAGAGTAATGCCAAGGTTCTGTTTTTCTTTTGTTTTGCAAGTCGCTCCAAAACCTTTTCGTCATTTATAGGAACGCTCTCATCCTCATGCATGAAGGCTAGTCCACCTAACCTGTGTTGTCCTATTCTTAAGCTGAACTAAATTTTAAACGTTCTTAACGCGGAAAAACACTTTTCTGCAGACTCCACACTGGCAGGCAAACCTGCAAAAAATCTAAGTGCGAGATGTACCTATATCACGAAATACTTCTTTATCAGATAATTTGAGAGTTTCAACAACTTCAAAAAGCACCTGGAGAACTGTTGTTCTATTTTCTAACACAAAAATTCAGCTGTACCTAAGTCTGGACTCTTATTTTTTATTATTTTCCTATTCCAGCAAATATTTTGATACATTTTCTTCTGATTTCTGAGAAAAAAATTGTTTTGAGTTAAAGTGAAACTGGAGATCTTCCATGATGTTCTTCAGTAGAGAAACGAAAATGCCGGTGTCATAATATCTCTGAGGGATTTCCTTTTGAACGTTAGTATCGTTAAAACCTTAGTAAGACGTCTCTGTCTATAGTGTTTATGCGAGGAAACCTTATAGAAATATTTAAATCATTGCGCCGTTTGTCAATTTCTTCATACAATCTCGTGAATCATCTATATGCGCTCATATTTCTTTCTTCTAGCAGATCTAAAAGAGTTTTACTTATTTCGAGATTTTCTCATTTTTTTAACAAAAAAATTCCGACCTAGTCATTTTTTTCTCCTTGGGTCTTAGGAGGGGTAACTACCCCCATTACCCCTCCCTTATCTACGCCCTTGGTGCTTGAGGTGCTCTGATATGGTCTGCAGAAATTGTCAAAAGGATGTTTAGGTTGTTACTTTTAATATTTTTTGTTTCATTTATATGTGTTTATTTATACTAAATACCGAATAAGGAATAATATTGATTTTTTTCTGTTTTTTTTTTATTATATAATAAGATTGTTGAATACAATAACGTTTTATGTATCCAAAATGAGTTGCTGATTTCTTTGTTAATAAAAATTCTGGACGCAGTAAGTGCGTTATGGTAGCGAATTTTCGTTAAAATGCTTTTAATGGCAAATATGTCTTGTTTTTAAAAGAAGGGCATTTGGTTGGCAGTATAACCTATATATTAGTAACATTCTACCGTATTTCATTAAAATAGCTTTGTTGTTTCAAAAAGTACAAACATTTTTCGAAAAACTAAAAATTTGGAGTAAACTGAAATTGCAGCTACTCAGAAGTTGCCTGGTGTTAATGTGGAAATTATTCGTGAAATAGTGAGCTTTAAATTGTGTTTTTTTCTTTCGCATTTGCGTCATCAGACTGTTTCTTAGTCAAACCATTAGAATTGGACCTCAGACTTGTTACAGTTGTGGCAGAAATTAGACTTTATTAAATATATTTGAAGTATAAACAATAGTAAAAAAGGTTTGTGATAAGATAAACTTTTTAAACATTAATGTGATAATTAATTTTGAAGATAATATAGACTTGTGTGGAATTTTGCGAAGAGATACAGGTGTCCATAAATATGAGCACATCCTTAAGCTTCTGTAATAAAGTTAAAGAAACAAAAAAACTATTTATGTATTAGTTGTTTTGAGGTGTTCCACAGGAGCTGTATTGAAAGAGCGAGTGGTATGGTCATTGTGGAGAGACATAAGATACTGTGCTCACAAAAATGTGTGGAGGAATATGATGATTCTACTGGTAAAAATAAGATAAATGAACTTGAGGGGGATGTATGTGGGTTACAAGAGGAATTGAGGTTTAAAGAAGGGTATGTAGAGCAGCAGACAAGAAAGATTAACCTTTTAAAGGGGAAACTTTGCAAAATTGAAGCAGAACAAGCCAAGTGGACAGTATTGTCTGAGTGTAAATAATGTGAAGACTTAAAGAGCAAGATAGGAGAATTTGAGGCTGCCTGGAAATATATTAACGCAAGGAACATGAAACTTGGAGTGGAAATTGGAGAAGTGTTGGAGTGAAACCAAAAGCTCAATAAACAGATAAATGACCTAAAAGAGCAATTAGAGGATGAGAAACTAATGGTGTATCTACTATATATTCTGGGAACTTTACGCACAGCTACAAATAATCCGAAAATAGTATCAGTCCCAACAAACCAAAGGAAGGTATTGCTGTTATGTGATGAATATGGTAGACATCTTAATAAAGTATTGTATGGTCGTATCGGATCAAGTGGCTATAATCTGGAAACTATAATCAAACCTGGGGCAACATTTTGGGTGTTACAGGTTCTGACAATGACTATGCGGTCATTATGGCCGGGGCAAATGATTTTGAGGCAGAAATATATCCCTCTTTTATAAACATTCTAAGAAAAATGAAATCTTGTTTGCATACAAACATTTTCATCACATCAACACCTATCACCAAGTCAAATAAACATAATATAAAATTTATAAGGAAATTTATTGGGAAATTGGAAGATTTTCTGTTTAGAGTCAATAACATTTTGGAGGGAGAAGCGTGTTTCATTGATGTGAACATTGATGATAGGAAATTGGGTAATTACAGGATAGCACAGTGAGTGGCTGAACAGATACAGCACCCTGCAAGAACAGACAAAACCCTATTTTTATAAAACCTTCAGAACAGTTGGAAGGAAGAGTGGACGATATGGGTGGCGAAACACAAGATAAAAATTTTGAAGAGAGAGTCGAGAACCTGTTGGGAAGAAAGACTAGTCTTTGTTCGGGTTTAACACGGTTTTGGGAAGATGGAAATCGAGAGGGGCAACAAGAAGTTTCTTTTTCGGAGGGAAGAACACGGTCAGCGACATAGCCTGCAGGGACATGGTACAGAGAGGAAGCAGCGCGATTCTTGCGCGATGTTAAATAGTGGTGTAGGCCAAAGCAGTTTATTTGTGTATGATTTCACTTTAATACATCAAAATGTGCAGGGGCTAAACAGTGTAGTGGATGACTTAAATGTGTTTCTTGGGGTTTTTGATACTGATTTGTTGTGTTTTACCGAACACTGGTTTAGAAGGAGTGAGATTGGTGTGGTATCTGTTAATGGTTTTGTCCTTGCGTCCTCTTTTTGTAGAGATGTTAGCATGAGAGGTGGTTCCTGCATCTTTTTAAAAAGGGCATAAAACATCGTGAACTTTGTTCTTGTGCTTTCCTCTGATCACCAGTGGCACCCAAAATTGGTGTCTTAAGATGCCTATAACTTTTTCCTTTCAACATAGAAATCTAAATTTTGGCATGTAGGGTAAGTTGGAAAGTAGAAACGTATATGCCAAATTTGGTTATCATAGCTCTGTTATTTTCGGAAATACGAAATAGGAAAACCCAAAATCTCCCTGAAAAACTTGTCCGATTTTCCTGGCTAACGAACTTATCCAAGCCACTTACAAAAGGAAGGTACGTACCAAATTTCATTCAAATCGGCGCATTATTTTTTGAGTTATCGATACGATATATATTACACAGATCTCCCTGTTAAGTGAATTTTTCGTTTTACGAAAAATTCGCTAAAATGTAAACAAAAAGAAGTAAGTTATTTGTATTGACTATTAAATGAGTTACATTACGAAACCGTGCAATTGTGGGAAATCATGAAATATACCCATAAAAAGGGCATGGCTCTGAGGGACCCATCGTGGCCACTTCTGTCACGCAGATGGCACGTCACCAGCTGAAGGTTAAATCCCTAATATTTTAAATTTACTTATATAATACTCTGTTGACCAGCAAACTTATTATGTTGTGTATAATTTCCATGCAGAAATGCCCTAGTTGACGCTTTACCACAGCAGTTCTTCTTATGCTGTGGTTTTACTAGTGGGGAGAACCACAGTAGGTAGAACTATCCCTTACAATTTGTCACACAGTTTTTTTGTTAGCCTGAAACCACTTTAACACACATTTTAGACCCCTTGCTGTAGCACAGCATCTGTCTCATTATGCTGTGGCTGTAGGATAATTTCTTATGTTTAGAGGCACTTCATTGAATAGCTTTGGAGCGATATAAGACGCACGTCGCTTGCAAGCAGCTAGTGATTCATAAGGGACTTTTCAGGAGTTGTCACCGCTCTTGTTCTTGTTGCATTATTGACCCTAGTGTTAAAATAATTCATTTTATACATAAATTGTTATGTTTCCTGTGCACATAATTATCTAATGGTGTTTATGTTACTTTCTGCAAAAAGAATATCACTAGGATATCGTCTTTGTTTATATAACATTTTCTTTATAATTGATTTTTGTGTTATAGTCAGCATATTGACATGTGTACCCCACGTCATTCCCACATCGCACTCTTCAGAATAACTACTGACAATTTCCAAAAACTCTAAAATACGTCGAATTTGGATGACTTTCACTCCCCTAATCCGGATAGCGAAGGTAGGTCGAGTGATATCTTTTTGAAATGTATGGCTCCACTAATATTGAATTCCAATTGTTACTTAGGAAGAAAAGAGATTTGAGAAACCAGCAATTGTAATTTAAATTTAATAATTGCTGAAAATGACCAGCCTTGGCCTTGAAGTTTTGAAAGAAAATATCTTAAAAAAGTCTGAACGCAGCAAGTGCGTTATGATAGTGAATTGTGATAAAAATCTGTTCAATGGCAAATATGTCTTTTTTAAAGGCATGTAATTTGGTATAACCTACATATAGTGGAAACAGTATATCCTATTCCATCAAAATAACTTTATTGTGTGAAAAAGTACAATAATTTTCCGAAAATAAACTTTAAATGTTCCCAAAAAAACTGGTCCAATTTTCCTGGGCAACGAACCTCTTCAAGTTATTTACACACCTGTTAAAATATAATTATCCCCCAACAGCTTTTTGACAAAAATTTTAAAAAATGTTTACATGAAAATTTGCAAACAATTTTTTCAACGAAAATTGTCACTTTCTTCACTAAAATTGGTTAAAGTAATGTTACACGAAAATTATGTTCTTTTGCGAAATATGGTAAACAATTATTTTTCACGAAAATAAGAAATAATTATTGTTTTTTTACAATAACATACATTTATTATTACCAACACTTCACAAAAAATTATTTGTTCAGAAACACAAACATAATTGTACATAATCTTTTTTACACGAAAATTTGTATACATATATACCTAATATGTATCTAAATTTTCATGTGTAATTCACATTCTATAATATAAAACTGCGTACCAAATTTGGTTGTCATAGATTTGTAATTTCCAGAGGAATACAAATTTTCTGGAAGAAAACCTAAACTTTTCCAGGAAAAACTGGTACGATTTTCCTGATTAACGAACTTAACCAAGCCAATTGTAAAAGTAAGCTACTCACTAAATATGATCAAAGTCGGCCTATTATTTTTCGAGTTATCCGTGTGATATATAATATATATATATATATATATATATATATATATATATATATATATATATATATATATATATATATATATGGAAATGTGTTCTAGGGGGCTCAGTTCGCGCTCATTTGAAATATCACTTTATTCCAAATGCAAAAGTCGCGATTTCCTTATATTAGTGAATTTTTTAAAGAAAATTCACTTAAAAATCCAATACCAAAATGACTATGGAAACAAAAGCAAAACATCAAAGATAAAATATTATTTTTAGTGAAAATTCTCTAAAATAACGTTCAATTACTTCATTAGAGTTGTAGTTACTTTTTTAGGAACTGAAAAACTGAAGTTTAATATTAGTATGATCGTATGAATGTATCCGTATACCATAGTTCGACCATAGAGTAATATGTGTTTTACATTGATATATTAATATATTAACCGTCAGCTAAAATCTGGCACTGGAAATCCTACTGTCTAATTAAAACAAAGCATTGTTTAATCTATTTGTAACACATATTATACATACATTTTATCTTTCTGCTCTCCTTCTTTATATGAACTTTAACATTGCCAAATCTCACACTGCTCTATGTACGTAATGTGCTTAAAAAGGGGTAGAAGGTTTTTCTTCATGTATTATAACCCAATAATTGAAACTACTGAAAGCATCAGAGAAAGGGTCTATTTGGAATTCATGTTCTGCAAATATTTAAGTTCAATGAAGGACAATGACCACTGAAGCTGAACTTACGGCTTCATAAAACACACTTCTTGCGACATTTCATGTACATAAGCCGTATTAGTTTCAGATTCTTTATCAGGAACATGTCAATTTTGACGTTTCGAATCCCGACTTTGACGTTTTAAGAAGAAAAACTATATGGCTTATAACTTGTTTTCTTTTAACGCAAAGTAAATATCTAAGAAACAAATCCGTGGATTTTCAATTTCCAGTTTTGAGTAGGGAATCAAAATCGCTTTTCAAAAAGGTGCCACTCGACCTACCTTCTCTATTCAAATTAAGGGGGTGTTCGAAATTGTAGACAATTCTCCGGAAAACGGAAAACCCTGGTCAAACCTTTTACAATGGAACATTATACACATACGTATTATGAAGGGTGTTCCCACTAAAATTTGCACCCCCTAAAATGTCTAGTAACACATCATTTTCAAGCTGCATTCATTGTCTATGCATTCATTTTTTTTTTTCAATTTTGAGCGATTAGTTTTTTAAAATCACGAAATTGTTTTAGGCTCACTGAAATTTGTAAGATTGTTAACCCGGGACACTCTCGTTTAAATTGTAAGCAATTTTTTTTGCAGGAACGGACTAAGAAATATTATTTTATCTGCACCAATGATTTTAGTCTTTAAAAAACAACAAATTTTGGCTAAACGTATTAAAATTATCATTTTTGCAGTTTCTATTTGATTTCATGAATTATTGTCGTTAAGTTACTGATTTAAAAAGAAAAACTGTAAAATTTTAAATGGTTTATAGCAACGAACAAAGAATTGAACTAGTAAAACGGTGAGAACCTCGGTGGTTCAGTGGTAAGAACGTGTGCCTCTGAACCGAAGGGTACTGGGTTCGATCCCAGGGTACTCCTTTCACTTTTTCAGTACAAACTGTAACATTAACATCAACCGAGGTTGTGACATTGTCTTTGAGCGAGTTGAATATCTGCACGTTACGCCCTTCGGAGGGGGCGTAAAGCCGTCAGTCCCGTGTCCATGCGATGTTGGGCACATTAAAGATCCCTACCCTCCTTACAGAAAGACAGGGGTTCGGCAAAAATTTCCAGAATAGTGAGGTGAAACTGCTCCCTGGCGTCGGTGATTGGCCATAGTCGCGGAAATAGGCCGACGTTAAAGAAACAAAAAAACACATAGTAAAACGGTGCCATGGAAATAATAATTGTGCCAATGTTGCTGCTACTCTTTTCAATCTAAATCATGTGAAACAACAGGTTAGTCGTCAGTACGTCGTTAATTTAATTGCAAAATTTAAGGAATCGAGCTCTGGTACAAACAAACAATATAACCGTCAACATCATATCCAAAATGGAAGTGTTGAAGTGGCTGTTCTTGGTCATTCTTCAATGGATAACAGGCAATCTGTAAGAAAAATAGCCCAAGAAAATGGTGTGTCAAAAAGTAGTATTCATCGGATTATCAAAAACATAAGTTTCATCCATTCAGGATAACACTGGTCCAAGAGTTAAACCAAGATGATTCGGATTGACGTTTACAGTTTTGAAATTTAACTAAGCGCTTGATGAGTGACACAGGTCTACTTTACAACATTTGTTTCTCTGATGAAAGTACGTTTATTTTGAACAGGGAGGGAACAGACATAATTAGTGTTATCGGAGTAACACAAACCCACACATTCAGTGAAAGTCATACCCAAACGGCCCAAAAATTAAACGTGTGGGCCTGGCATTCTGGACATTATCGGATTACTTTTTGTTGAAGGCAATTTGACTGGTCAAAGTTATTTGCAGTTGTTAGAAGACCTTATTGGCCCTTTAATTGCCCAAGCACTGGAATAAAACGTAAATATCCAAGAAAACCAACTTTTCTTTTAACAGGATGAAGCACCTCCCCACTATCATGTACGAGTACGCGGTATCTTAGATGGGTATTTTCCCGGACAATGAGTAGGTCGGAGCGATCCCATCGAATGGCCAGTTAGGTCGCCCGACCTAACCCCTTTAGATTTCTTTTTGTGGTTTCACTCAAAGTCCAAGGTTTAAGCTTTATTATCTGAATCTGTGCAAATGCTTCGAGAACGAATCGTCGCAGAGTGCCGTTTTATCACGCCAGAAATGTTGAAAAACGTTAGACAAGCTTTTGAAAATCGATTGTACTATTGTATGGAAGTTGGGGGTGGACATTTTGAGCCATACGTTCGTTAAATTAAATTATGTTTCATGACCAGTTTTCTTTCTTTTCACAGTATTCAAGGTAGGGTTCTCAGAAACCAATGGCTCAAAATTGAAAAAAAAGCATGACTGCATAAAGAATGAGAGTAACTTCAAAATGATGTGTCACTCGACCCCTATTGTCATTTAGTTTTTTGAAGAGTGGCTCTGGGCGTTAGAGGGATGCAGAAATAGCGTCTAAACCGAGAAAAATTTAGTTCCCTTTCAAGTTAAAATTGACCTGTTTTAGCATTTTCCCCATACTTGGACGAAATCAAACATTTGAGGGGGTGAAAATTTTAGTTTGGGACACCCTTGTGATTTTCAGAAATCAATCGCTCAAATTTGAAAAAAAACATGATTGCATAGAGAATGAAAGCAGCTTTAAAATTATGTGTCAATCGACTCCTGTTGCCATTTAAATTTATTGAAATGGTGGCTCTGGGCACTAGAGTAATGCAGTTCGAAACCAAGAAAAAATTTAGTCCCACTTCAACTTAAAATTGACCTGTTTTAGCATTTTTCGCAGACTTGGACGAAATCAGAGACTTTAGGGAGTGCTATTAGTTAGGATACCTTATGAATATACCCATACATATCCAATTATACCAATCGATTTATATCTTCTCTCAGCTTGTTAATTTTGTTCCTCAGATAAATTGTTTGAAATCAGTACTTGCTGTCCATCTGTTCTACATAGTACATTTTTCACACACCAACGGTCGGTAAAAAATCTTGCCCTCCCAAAAACCAGATATATTCTTTAATTATGTTTTTGAAAACACGTTCATAGGACACAAGATTGCTTATTTTTCAGATAAAATACCATCTATCTGAAACTCTTGGTTAAAGTGACAATGTAATTAGCCAAAATACAAGATAGTGTGGTTCTTCCAATGGTGAAGTCAGTGTATATGTCAGTTTTCGACATTTTTTCGCCCAATGTGTTCTTCTAGGAGGCTACTATTAGTTCCCACAGCGATCGTGTTCTTGGGCATTCGATCAGGATGTGCTAGGACGTGCCAACTTGGTCAACAAAATGTGTGTGTGGTTGTGTGAGCGCGCGCGCGACGCCGGTCCCATATATGTACCACGCGATCTTGAGCACGTTAGAGAGTATAGAGCAATATCCTCCTTACAGAAAGGCGGGGTTTTAGCGAAATTTACAGGACACTATCCTGGGGATCTGCTCCTTGGCGTCGGTAAGTGGCCATAGCTGCGGAAATAGATCGACGTTAGAGAAACAGACATAAAAATAATCATCATAATTTCAGGTTTGTAAATTATTATCAGAAATAGAAACTACTTAAAATTATAAATTATTTTACTAAAAATATTGGCCTTGAAAAACACCAATACAGATGTGTTTTCCGTAATTGAGAAATGATTATTTCTCCATTAGATATAATAGAGCAATAATATGGGACTCCCAAAGCCTCTATCGATTTGAGTATTTTTATTAGTGATTTCGTCACACTGCTAGGAAAAGCTTATATATTGTCGTAAATGTTACAGCTTCTGACCTCTATATCGATTATTAATTATCCAGTTATGTTATTAAATTGATTTGTTCATCTAAAACAACCTTAGAGATATATGGTTATACGCCTGAACATAACAATTGGCTGGTAACCAGTAAATAATATTAATGTTGCCTGTACTTAAATGACAGATTAATAAAGGATGCGGGTTACATTCGACGTTGCCGGCTCTTAAATACATATTTAACATTTGAGCAATTTTTTATAAAGACAATTTTGATTACTTTGAATATGCTACAATTATCTGTTGAGGTTATCAGTCCCTACATTACACATTTAATAAATTGTTGCATTGAAGCATGTGTATTTTCTGACATATGAAACGTTGCTTTAGCCATTTATCTATCCAATGTTTATTTTCACAAGGAATTTAAGGATTTGTGTGGCATTAGCATTTTACATATTATTTCAAAAATTTCGAAAAGTGTTATGTGCTCACAGTTGGACGAGCATTTAAATTTAAATAACAACTTGCCTGAAACGCAATCTAGCTGCCGTTCTTTTCGTTCTTGTGGCTCTTTTAAATATACAGGACGATATTATCGCTGCAAGAGTTAAAGGCTTAGTAACAGCTTTTCCTTTGTTTCATTTCTGCAGAGCTTTTAACACTGTAAATCATGAGGTTCTGTAGGCTATCTGTTACCCTGTCGGGTTCGGAGAGAGGGCGTAACCTATCTAGCTATCTTTTTAGAAGACAACAGATGACATATGCTGACAATGTTACCTCGCGTTTCAAACGTCTAACTTGCGGAGTACCTCAGGGTTCAATTCTAGTACCTATTTTTTCACTCTTTACACGTCTGCTCTTTGTAACGACCTGAAGTATTGTACGCATCATCTGTATGCCGGCGATACCCAGTTAGATTACTCTTTTAAGGTGACTGAACTTCATGTCGACATTGATCGCATAAGGATGTTAAAGCTTTGCTTAGATCCTCTCAGGATCGTTGCCTAAATCTTAACATTTCTAAAGTGAAATTACTACTCTTTGGTCCAGCTATCTTATCCAAGAGGTAAGAAACCTTGGTGTGATTCTTGGTGGTAGACTATGGTTCACGTCACCTATAACTAAGCATATCCGCTGGGGTTATTATAATCTGAAGTGTATCGACCCTCGGACATTTCTTCGACCGTAATGTAAAAAAGTGTTATGCGCTACTCTGGTTCTCTCAGGATTAAATCACTGTCACTATCTTTATGGTCCTTGTATACCATTTGAAGATGCCAGGCGTATACTGGTGCTTCAGACTTCCTACGTTAGGCTTATACTGAAAATCAGACGGGGTTACCGCGTCTCACATGGGCTGACAGGCATTGGATGGTTAAAACAGACGCCACTTACATGCAGGTTGCTTATTCCATTAACTTTTTTTTATTTAAGTCTCCTCCATATCTACTTAACACAGTAACATACAGATCTGACATTCATAATGTTCATATGAAGTTTAGGTGTCGATATACCACCACATAGATGTCAATTTTTTAAACATCTCTCTCTTACCAGGTAGCTTATGTGTGCAACGGTATCCCCGAGCAAACAAAATTGTTGTTTTGCTGCTTTCAAAAAAATTTGGTGTCTACTGTTACTGAATTAGCACAGACATATAGTACGACTTCTATCACTACCGCTGTTTATTTGGTACTTTTTCGTTTAATGCATATATTGAATGGGCTTGTCTTCGCATTGTTTCACTGAGTCCTCACGCCAACAACTTCTGCGGAAAATGTTTACGGTTAAGGAGAGCAAGGTAAACATTATTGTTTGCATCTAGCCTTCGCCTTTTCCACGCGTTACATGATCGATGATAACAGTTTTTTTATTGTGCGAATTCAACGTATTTATACATTGAATGTGTGGAATAAAGACCATATTATTATTATTTATATTATTATTATTATTATTATTATTATTATTATTATTATTATTATTATTATTATTATTAGTATTATTATTATTATTATTATTATTATTATTATTATTATTATTATTATATTATTTTGGGACCAATTTTATTCAACATATATATATATAAGTGATTTATACCAGGTTGAAAACTCTGGACAGATCATTAGCTTTGCTGCTGATACAGCCATATTCTTTTCTGCGAAAAACTGGGAGGATCTGAAAATTGAGGCCGAGGTTGGGATGAGGAGAGTGTGGGGATATTTCAACGATAAAAAAATTGCTGTCAACTGCGAAAAAACTAAATTTATACAGTTCTCGAGTTATAGAACTGAAGAGATGGGTCCTCTTGTTGTTGATCAGAGTTTTATCGTTTGTAGTGCCGACGCCATTAAATATCTTGGCATTACTGTAGACAGACACCTACTCTGGGATTCTCATGCTGCAGATTTGGTAAACAAATTAAGGGGGCTCATTGGTAAAGTAAAGCAACTTAAAAAATTACTCAACACGCAGTACCTAAAAATAATATTTTCTGCTCTGGTGGAAAGTCTGCTTCGATATGGAATCGTGGCGTGGGGAGGAATGCTGGCAAGCCATATTAAACATTTGGAAGTTATCCACAAACTATTCCTGAAAATTATATATGGTAGACCTTCGGTGTATCCCAGTGATCTGTTATTCGCAGAGGCCAATGTGTTAGACATGAGACAGTTGTACTCATATTCTTCCTTGGCATATTATTATAAGCACAAGGGTGAGTTTGATATTGTGGATCATCCGTATGGAGGGCGAAGAGAACAGTACATGAAGGTTCCTAGAGTGCATAAAACGGTGGGACAGAGGTATTATACCTTTATTATGCCAAGGTTGTATAATATACTACCACTAGAAATAAAAAAATTAAGATCGGAGTTCGCTTTCAGAAGCAGGGTAAAAACTTGGCTCCTTACAGTACCACGAAAATTAGTGCAAGGTATTGTCGATTTGAAAAACAGTTGATTTGGTTTAGTAGTTGTAATGGGAGGATTTGTAGGATATGTGTGCGTGTGTGTGCGTTTAAGAAAAACAGAGAGAGAGGGAGAGAGTATGCGTGTGTATGGGGTTGCGAATGTGTGTAGGTAGCTCTCTCTGTGTGGGTGGATGTGGCGGTAATTTCCTTTTGTTCACTATGAGAGTTTGGTTTTCGGGACGCATTTCTGTTCAATCACCTACAAGGTAGGCAAATCCATATTGAATTTTGCCGACGCACAGTCTCTGACTTTGTCGGCTTGTTATTATTTGCTGATGGTGTATAAAAAGGGGGAAACGGGTAACCGTGGAAAAAAATTTTTCAGTGTTAATATTGTTATTTGTTGTTAAAAATCAGACTGGGTATTGTCGAGTGTCGCTTTGAAAAGCTGAGCAGTTGGTTTGAAAATTGTAATAGAAGGATTTACAAATTTTGTGTGCATGTGTGTGTGTGTGTGTTAAAGAGAAAAAAGAGAGAGAAAGAGAGAGAGAGAGAGAGAAAGAATATGCGAGTGTATAGGATTGCGAATGTGTACATGTAGCTCTCTGTGTGTGGGTGTATGTGGTGGTAATATTCTTTTGTTCACTATGTGAGTTTGGTTCGGGACACATTTCTGTTCAATCACCTACAAAGTAGGCAAATGTATGTTGAAGTTTACCGACACACAGTCTCGGACTTTGTCGGTTTCTTATTATTTGCTGATTGTGGAAAAAAAATGTCAATATTAATTATGTTATATTGTTGCTGTATTGTTTGTTAAAGGCCAGACTGTATATTATCAGTAAATAAATTATTATTATTATTATCGACTTTAGCCTGAAAGGCTTTCACACTTCCTCAAGGGGGAACATTCACTCATCCCAGGTATCTCAGATACCAAAGGGACTGAGCTCAGATGGAGCCCTTTCCAACTTATCGGGCCCTGAACGACAACGCGACACATTTTCATTTCCCAGGAATCTCCGAACGGTGTGGGAAGTTGCAAGTAGTACCGCCTTCTGCATAACCTTATAAAGATGGTCTCCAAGACGCAGTATCTTAATGTTCTCTCTAAGATTCTTAGGAACCACACCAGTTGGCGACATGACTATTGGAATCACTCGGACACTATCTGCCCTCCACTGTATGTTTACTTGTATCTCGAGGTCTCTGTACTTAATGATCGTCTCGTTATACGTTATATCTAGATTATTAGTATTTGGAATGTCCACATCAATCAGCGTCACTTCGTTGCAGGACTTATCCACTATTATTATATCTGGCCTGTTGTGTGCAACTCGTTGATCTGTGAGCACGGTCCGATCCCAGCACAAACTCTATCCCGAGTTCTCTATAACAGGCTCAAGAGTGTATCTATAGAAGGGCTCCTTACTAATGTTTAAAAGTCGCAGTTTCAGAGTCAGTTCTTGATTAAGTATCTTGGCAACTACGTTGTGCCTCGCCTTATACTCTCTTGCAGCAAACGCTTGACATCCTCCTGTGACGTGCTGGATAGTCTCTGATGACTGACACCCAAATCTACATTTGTCATCTTGGACGGAATTATCTCCAACTATATACTTCAGGTAGTTTCTTGTTGGGATGACCTGATCTTGTATGGCCAACAAAAACCCCTCTGTCTTTGGAAACATCTGTCCGGACACCAACCAGTAGTTCGACGCCAGTTTGTCGACATGTGCCTGGGCGGTCTCATTCAGATGTCGCCCATGGAGAGGCTTCTGCATCCAAGATTGCAACTTGTTCTGATCAGTCCGATGGTGACTTGGTATTTCACTGTCTTTAAATTGTAGCAGTGTTGAATCATATGCCTCGCATATGGCACGGTGTAGTTCAGAAGTAAGCGCCCGCTGATGGAAGTATGTACGCAGGTTCACTATCTGCTGGTCCAACTGTTTATCAATATCCAACCCGCCCCTTACACCTTGGTGTCTAGGTAGGGTTACTCGCTCGATAGCACTACGGGGATGTTGCTTTTTGGATTTTGTTAAGAGTGTTCGCACCTTCCGTTGTAGATTTTCGATGTCTCTTTTACTCCAGTTCACAATCCCAAATGAGTAACTAAGTGTAGAACATGCATACGTATTCAGAGCTTTAGTCAGGTTCTTGCTGTTAAAATGTGATCGCACCACCTGCTTTACTCGTTTCGTAAATTCATTTGTCAGATCGTGCTTCATTACCAAGTGGTTTATTTTACTCGCTTGCTGTATTCCCAGGTATTTATATCACTCCTCCACATCCATCGAGGCAATGTGCTGGCCGTTCTGCATTCCATATACACCTGGTTGTATTTTTCCTCTGACTACAGACCATCGAGCCCAAACTGCATGCCAATATCTCTGGAAAACCCTTCCACGATTTTAAGGAGTTGTTGCAGGTGTTCTTTGTGGAGGCCATCCATATACAGCAAATGATTTAGCCTCATTTGCTCCCTGCCATTGCTTTTTATACTGAAACCATATCTGGTGGAGTTCAGGCGGTTTGATAGTGGATTCAATGCGAGGCAGAACCACAATGGGCTTAGCGAGTCGCCTTGAAATATGCCTCTTCGGATTGGTATCGTGCTGGTTGCGATATTATCACCCGTTTGTACCCGTAATTAAATCTTTGTTCTCCAGGTAGACATTGTGTGTTCAAGGAAACTTAGGATATATGTATCGATCTTATGGATCTTCAGCACACTTATAAGCCATTCGTGAGGAACTGAATCAAATGCCTTTTTGTAATCCACGTAGGCAGCAAAGAGATTTCTTCGTCCATTGTAAGCTTGATTGCACACAACCGAATCAATTATTGGCTGTTCTTTGCATCCCATAGATCCTTTGGCACGCCCTTTTTGCTGGCTCGCAATTATGTTGTTTTGTTCACAGTGCGCATATATGCGTTTCTCAAGGCAGGATGTGATGAACTTATATAGGGTCGGAAGACAAGTTATTGGTTGGTATCTGCTGGGGTCCTCAGAACAATGCTGCTACTTTGGCAGAAAAAACGTATCTCATTGTGTGAAAAACAATGGCATCTTCCTTTGGGTCAATTATAACATCATTTATTAACACCGCCAATAGATGATGTGTACACCCAAATTTCTCCAGCCTAAAGACTTGGACGCCATCAGGCCCGGGTGCCTTCCAATTATGAAGCTCTTTAATAACCTCGGAGACTTCATCTGTGGTAAACGGCTCATGGTGCATTTGGTCATAATTCTGACAACCTCAGTGTTCTTTGTTAACCCAGCTAGCGCTAATATTGCAGGAGGCTGTTGTGGCTAGTTGACTTTGCCCGAACTCTTTAATTTGTTCTTTTTTTGGAAAAGCATCGGTTGTTGCATTCCTAGCTAAATTAAGCTGACGGTAGAAAGTCCTTTCAGAGCGTTCAAACATTGTATTGTCGAACTTCCTATTGTTGCTCGCTTTATATCTCCTCAACCGTTCTGCATATACATAAAGCTTCTGTTTCAAGGTCTCCAGACATTCTTGTGCAGTGTGGTTGACTGTATTTTGTGCTAAGTGTTGTCGAACTCGGCCTATTATCTCCTCTACCTGTTTCTGCAATTTCCTCCCAATTTATTGCGTCAGTTGTACAATTTTCTTTCGAAGTGTTTCCACTCTACTTATCAACATTTTTTCCCACGGGGGCAGTCTTTGACGCGAGTCCCTGTGATTTGGCCTTCGATCAGAAATCTTAATGCCTACGGTTTTAATTGCTACAGTTGCTGCACAGTAAATTAGTGTATGCATGTGCTCCAATGTGTTGATCTCTAGAGATGCGATGGCAAAATTATTCTGTTCAAAAGTTCCAATATAATTGCCAGCTTTCTAGATGATCTTAGCCTAGGTAATGGTGGTCTAGTAATAGGATTGGTTCCTTCATACTCCGCGACTGCACGACTCATTTCTGTGGACAATTTGTGGATGACTTCCTCATTTTTTGCGTACCCTCGATGTGCTCTTCTTGCCTAGTATGTACAGGTTGCAGATTACTACCATCAAACAGGATCTCGTTATTTTCCTTACAGCTATGTTAGTAAATTCATATTCAACTTATTCCTAAGTATGACGCGATACTGATCCGCTACTCTCTGTTGAGTCGCTTGTATGTGTGGGTACATTCTGAGAAATTCGGTGGAAAGTTGTTGCCTATATCCGGCAGTGTGTTGTCCGAGTTGTGTTACTTTGTAGTAAATGCGCATAATGGTTTCATTCATATCCATAGTCCAATTCATGCGCCGTCTTGGTAATCCCATCTGGGTGAGCGCCGGCTGATTTTCCTGCGCAGCATCGTCAGCGGGTGGAGCTCTTGGTCTTACTAGGCTCCCCTGCTGTTGATTTTCGGCTGTAATTTCTTGCATGACAGGGGCCGCCTCATCAGCACCGACGTCCCGCATGCTGTCATGTCATGCCCGGGCGAACCCCAGGCAGCGGCATTTTTCCGAGGTTTTCATTTTGTTCCATTTCCATGGGTGTGCCACCAATTAACCCGGGTGACCCAGGTAGGGATGAAGGAAGGAGTAAGGTAATATGGTTAAGGACAAAAGGGTAAATAGGACAGCGGATAGCTGGCATCGCTGGCTTTACCGTATACGGTCGTGACGAGTAGCGGTGAGCACACTACTGGAAGCAGTACACCCACCGGCCAGATAGACCTGTGACCCGAGCCAGAGTTATTTTTATTAGGGACCAAATGTGTGTTCTTTTTATAAGACAACGCACCTGCTCACAAGTCGCTGGTTGCACTGCAAGCAATTGATAACATTGGTTTTGAATTGGTTGACCGCATTATCTGTTCTCCGAATTTAACCATCAGACTATTATTTCTTTCCAAAGCTAAAAAACATTTGGATGGTTAGCAATTTTCCAGAACCAGCAAAATCATATATTTAAAAATGGTCTGTTACGCTTCAGTTGAATCACACCTTCGGTACGGTCTGCTAAGCTGGGGTGGGGCGGGATCTTGATGTCATGCAAAGACGAATGATTAAAATAGTATTGGGGCAAAACAACAAATATCCATCTAAAGATCTGCATAGACAAGCACAATTGTTAACTGTGAGAGAACTTTATAATCTGCAGGTGCTTATTCATGCCCATGGTAGTATCAGATTATCATGTCAGCCTAGACATAGTTATAATATCAGCTAGATTTTAGCGGTGTTCATATGCCATTCAAGAGTACTACCACTGCACAGCGAAGCTTTACTTACATTGGACCACTGTCTGATTCAATTCCTGCTACTGTGAGAGTTTTGGGCTAGAAATTACGTTTTTTTAAATCACTGCTCGAATATTTGTGGCGGTGGGGATTTTCTTGTCAGTCTAGTGTATTTATGGGGGTGCTGATCTTTGCTTTTGCTTTGACTTGTCTTTTGCCAATTGAATGGGAAAGCTTGTCGATTTTTGTGTAATTAGATTAGATTAGATTTATGGTGAGTGAACTATTCCAGTCTCTCCACCGCGACCTTTGGCCTATTGTGGATCACTGCAAATTTCTTAAATTTCACCTATCAAATCCAGCTCCCAAGCGATCTTTTTCTGGGAGTAAAAATTTGTTTAACAAGTGTACTGCCATCTCAGTGAAGTCGCTTGCCCGTTTCGAAGCTCAGAGATAACCTCTCTCCGAGTTTCTCTAGCCCGACATCCGTCAGTGTTTGACTCGAGGCGGTATCATGAAGTGCCCCTCTCGAGCAACATCCAACCTCCAGTTTTAATTTACCCCTAGAAATCTCAGCTTTCCTCCGGGTTAGTTTAAACCTGATACCAGTCAGTGCTTGCTTAAATTTCACCCAACAAATCGAGCTCCCCGCAGGAGACGATATTTTTGAGGGTGAAAGTTGGTTTGACGACAAGAATTTTAAAATTTTTATATAGGTTATACTTTATGGTATATACCACTCATCGGAGATATCAACACGAACAACATACACCACCACCCCCCCCCCCCCCCACTTTTGAGTCGTCTGGATCCACGACAATCGCCAGTATTCTCTGGAACCCCGGTCCCAAAAAACAACCAAGCAAGTCCATTTCTAAACCCACAGTGGAGGCGTCAAAATCCGGGTGCATACCACTCCACAGAGATATATGCCTCTCTCTAGGCTCACCTAAACAAAACCCCCGCCAGTGTTTGATTCGAGGCGATATCATGAAGTTTCGTCCTCGAACAGCATCCAAGCGGGGTCGTTAGCCTGTTTCGAAACTCACAGAGTAGTCCTTAATCTCCAGGTGTAATCAACCCCTAGAGATCTCAGCCCTCCTCCAGCTTCGTTTAGACCTGATACCCGCCAGTGTTTGCTTAAATTTCAGCCAGCAAATCGATCTCCCCGCAGGAGACGATATTTTTGAGGGTGAAAGTTGGTTGGACAAAAATTTTTAAATTTTTAAACAGGTTTTATTTTATGGAGATTTTAGCGAATTTTCTTTAAAAAAATTCACTATTGAGGAGATCCCGACTTTTGAATTTTGAAAAAATTTTTTCAAATGAGCGCTAATTAGGCCCCCCAGAATACATATCCGGGGTCAGTTTCAATTTTTATATGTTTATATATATATATATATATATATATATATATATATATATATATATATATATATATATATATATATATATGTGTGTGTGTGTGTGTGTGTGTGTGTGTGTGTCACACCGATAACTCAAAAAATAATGGGCCGATTTTGATTAAATTTGGTGAATAAATTCCTTTTGCAAATAGCTTCGATAAGTTCGTTAACCAAGAAAAATCTGCCCAGGTTTTCCCGGAAAATTTTGTGTTTTCTTTCGAAAAAAATTATAGCTCCGGAATTAACCAAGTAAAGGCAACCAAATTTGGTACACCGCTTTATATCCCTATAGGTAAGTTACCTACAAAAATTTAGCTATGTAAGTCAAAAGACAAAAAAAAAAGTTATAGGCATTTAAAGAAAAATAAATTGGGGTTTTTCTTAAAAAGTCAAAGGTGCGATTTAAAACGTCAAAATCGGCAAAATTTAGGCAAATAACTCGAATCTAATACGGGCTAACGAAATCAAATGTCTTAAGAAGGATGTTTTATAAACCCTGAAGTCTTAGTTTCAACCGTCATTGTCCTTCATTTTACTAAATTGTTTCCAGAAAATTCATTTCAAATAGACCCTTTCTCTGATGCTTGGCAGTAGCCTAGAGTTTATCGTTTAATGGTATATATTTTTTGTCGAAGTTTCGTAAAAAATCAATAAAGCTCAATATATCCGTTATTATACAAGATATGAAAAAAATTGTATATATTAATTATAGGGTGTCTTGAGCTACATCTTAAAAAAATATTTCTATAATCACAGGTGGCCCATAAGTCGTTGGTGATACAAATTTTCTTTTTTTTTAATCAATCATGCCTTATGTTATTGCATTTTTGCATTTTCCATCGAAATATAATGCATGTTTGTAAGAAAAGAAATTCTGGATGCAGCAAGTGCGTTATGGTAGCGAATTTTGATGAAACGTTTCATATTTGAATAGCCCAATTTGCTATTAGCCTATGAGGTTGACCAAGAAACGAGTTTTTCCGGGAACACTTTAAGTATACTTTTGGAAATGTGTGTACATTTTCACAAAATAAAGTTATTTTTATGAAACATGGCACATTGTTTTTACTATATAGGTTATACTGGTAACCAAAATTGATGCCTGCTTTTTTAAAAAGAAAACACACATATTTTCAATAAAAACATTTTTATGAAAATTCACTACCATAACGCACTTGCTGCGTCCAGAGTTTTTATTAGTTGTGTCGTTGTAATATACAATGTGTTATGTCCTCTGTTTTTTTTTTGCGGAAGTTACTAGTGTATTTTAATTGTTGTGATTTGGTAGTGTTGACTTTGTAATTTTATTTTATGTAATGTAATAAGGTTGATTTGTGCTTTGGTTTTTGTTTGCGGGTTTGCATGTCAACTTTTGCTGATATAAAACTTAGCTTTTTGTACGTTCTGCTAAATGTGTCTTATAAGCCTTAGAAGGAATTTCGTTGAAAATTATTTTGATAATTTATTGCGTTGTCTATTATTGTAGAATAACTACTTTCCAATACCCCCTCGTAAACTTTACGTTTCATGAACTATTTCATACAAAAAGTTTATATTTATGAATAAAATTTGCGTTTGGTGTAATGAACGCAGGCACTGGTTTTTTTTTATAAATTAAGATTACTACCGGTGTTAAATGTGTAATAAAACATATAAAATCATGAAAAAAAATACAATTCCAATAATTATTGCTTTCAATCTATTACAGGAAATGTTTTTTTCACGGTCGCGGTACAGCTTACTCCTATTAAAAGTAATTATGTTTCAAATGGACACGTATCACAAGAATTCATTTATATTATAAGCTAACACAGAAGAACTAATTTCTCACATTGCTTATTATCTGTCATTTAACATCTTGTATGTATTCATCACATTCAGACACACACAAATAAAATGCTTTCAGACGGAGGTGACGGTGGTAGAAATCGATAAAGTTGTAAGTAGCTACTTGGTCAATTGTTCATTTATAAAGGCTAGACGGTAAATTTGATTACACATAATATACATATGAGTTGAAAATAAAGACACTTTTTGGCGTATTAGCAATCAGGAAAAAATACACTACAACTCAGATATACAGAGGTTTTCCAAAATGATGCGAAAAAATTCAGGTGATAGCTAAAGATATTTGAGGAAAATCCTCACATGAATCCATGTACTACGTGTTAACTTTTGAACTACAGGTGTTTTTTCACTTTAACGTCGGTCTATTTCCGCGACTATGATCAATCACCGACGCCAGGGAACAGCTTAAAGCTTCAAATAACAATTATTCTCTTTATAATAACTTTAAAGTACCCTAGATATCTTTGTCGAATTCTGTACACACCTTATACATTAAGAGGCATATTTTTATGTGCAACGATTTAAACAAAGTTACATACAGAAAATTTCCCTTATAGAGTGACAACTTTCGTATTTTCCAAATTATTTTTCCAATGAAGGCCAATTAGCGCCTCTAGAACCCATATCCGAGGAAAGTTTCAGACTTTATAAATATATATATATATATATATATATATATATATATATATATATATATATGTATGTAAGTAAACAAGTTGTATAAATTTCCGTCTCTTTAAAAATATTTCAAGTTTGGTCAATATGTTACCAGAAACCCATAATTCTACCACAGAAGAAAGCATGTGGGCGTTAACACACACAGGGGGACATAATTAGCTTCACAAGGCATAGCAGAAGCAGAAAGAAAAGAATTTGAGAAAATGGCTGTTGAAATGTCAAAATTGCAGTTGTCAGTGTCAATTAATGTATTCCAGATAAGTTTATTTTTATAAAACTTTGCCAAATTCTGGCCGGCAAGTACAAGCTTAGAGCTTCTTTATCTTAGCTTCAGTGTATGATTAGTCTCGATAAAGTACTATACTATACTACTATATATATATATATATATATATATATATATATATATATATATATATATATATATATATATATATATATATATATATATATATATATATATATATATATATATACCTGCGAGGAGGCAGAAGGTATAAAGACCCCTGTCTCTCCAAGCAGTTCCAGCAGGGAACTGGAGAAAACGCTCCTCCGCTCTCCCGGCGTGGTGTCCGGGGTGGAACCGTACGGTTCCGTCGGGGACACTGCTGCCAGGGGGAGCAACGAGGGGCGAACTTCGTTGGCTGCGAGTCCGGCCGGGCCCATGGACGTGTCCATGGGAGGGGCCTATTTCTATAAAATTCAAAACATCTTTAAAACAAAGCACTGTAGCTAAAAATATACCTCTACAAATTAGACTGATAATTATTCTCTAAAATTTTTGTAAGCATATTTTTTGTGTATTGTGAATAATAACATTAATATTGAGCTTTTCCGCAGAAATGCGCCACCCTGTATATATATATATATATATATATATATATATATATATATATATATATATATATATATATATATATATATGTATATGTATGTATGTATGTATATAACTTGTTTGCTGTACTTTTTGTAATTTTTTATTGGTTTACGTGGACTGCAGTTTCGAACCGTCCCCGCTCATGCGTGCTGATGATGAACCGGGACGGTTCGCAACTGCAGTCCACGTAAACCAATAAAAAACTACAAAAAGGACAGCAAACAAGTAAGTGTATATTTAAAAATGATTACAGTGTAGTGCAACATTCCAAAACAAACAATATATATATATATATATATATATATATATATATATATATATATATATATATATATATATATATATATATATATGTATGTATGTATGTATGTATGTATGTATGTATGTATTCACACGGTAACTCAAACTCAAAAGTTATTAACCGATTTTGATGAACCTCGGCAAGAATCTTTCTTTTATTACTAGCTTAGAGGAGTTCGTTAGCGTGCCCTATCGGACTAGCTTTTCTTTAAAAAACAACGAAAGAAAATTTATTTTTTCCGAAAAAAAAATTTGTATCTCAAAAAATAACAAAGTTATTTTGAAAAAAATTGGTTGGTGTATTGCCCTCGTAAGTACCTTACTACACACCAAAACTCAGCTTTCTAGGTTTATAGCAAATTGAGTTATACAAATTTGAAGCATTTAATGAAAATTCGCTACCATAACGCACTTGTTGCGTCCCGAATTTTTTTCATTTCTACCAGTGCCGTACGTGCGGAATCTGCACTAAATATTTTTGGGAAAAAAATGTACGCTGCTTTTCCTTGAAACAAAAATTGATTTTTACATCCACATTTATTTCTGATGAAATTTCATTTCCTTTCGTCGGACGAAAGATTTTCGCATAAAAAATTAATATCATATGTTTGGGCACCTGATAGCAGAGAGCTGGATTTAGAGAGGAGCTGCATTTAGAAGAATATCCTGTTGAGAAATAAACGTTCTTTCATGAATAAAATAAATAAAATATTACTAAATCATAAAAGTTTAAATCATCAATTCCGACCATTATTTATGACTAGTCTGCGCTTCATTGACCCTTGAGTTCGTTTGAATATCCCTGGCGTCGTTCTGATAATTTTGCACGATGCAATAATGTGATTCCGCAAGTCTTCGACATCTACATCAGAGGTAGTATAAGCCTAGGACTTAAGGTGGCCCCAAATGCAAAAATCCAAAGGATTCAAATCTGTAGATCGCAGGGAGGCCAAGCCTGATTTCTCATGACACTTCTCATGTAAGATGTGGGTTTATATCCAAATAATAGTGATATTTGTGACTGTTCATAAACCCGTCATTACGAAACGTTGATTCGTCCGCTAATAAAACAAAATTGAAAATGTTCCGTTAAAAATGTCTCGTTGAAAAGTAGTGCTGCGAATTGAATCATAACTTCCACATAGCTATGATAATTGAAGAGTGGAAATTAGAAAGGGCCTAAGTGCCATTTTTTCGGAAATTCAGTTTTTTACATAGCAAGGTTCTATGTGCCATTCTTTATGTCCTATGAAAGGTTCTAAGCGCCAAAATTAAAATTTTGCCTTTATAAGAGCCCCTCGTATATGTCGATAGTCGTATGTGCGCGAGCATTTTCCTTAGAAAGGTCCTAAGTCCAATATAATTATTCATAACCTTAGTTATTCATTTTCTGATTTTCAAGAAGAGATGCAAGTTAATGTTTTAAAGAAAGGGAAAACTTTTGCTAGACTTAGACAGGCTAATATAATGAAGTTGCCATCAGAAAGCAAGGTGTCGGAAAATAAAAAGGTATCTCTTCGAAGCATGATTCCTTGTTTTCAAAATCCAGAACACCAAGGTTTTTATAAACAGGTACTTCAGATTGAAGACAATGGTTTAGAAGAACAAACAAAAAAGAAGTAAAATGTATTTTATGAATGTTTCTATACTCAAAATCAGTTATGGCACTTAGGCCTTTTCCTAATTTTACTTGTTTAAACAGTTGTTTTTTTTTTGTAGTAAGAAGTTTAGTTTGCAAATTTTTGTTAAGAAGTAGGTTTTTCGTTTCGGTTTAAATGCATAATACTTAATAAAACTTTCCTTAAAAAACTTATCTGACTTTTATTTAGTTTTTCTCTATTATCTCAAAACTTTTATTTTGGCACTTTTCTAATTTCCACTCTTTAATTTATTCTCTCTAGAAACATATTCCAATAAATGAATTTAGGGCCCATGACTTGACCACAAAAAAAATATTTGTATTTCTGTACCCATAAACTTTTGAAACGTTATGTTACACGAGTTTTATTGAAAAAATATCAATTTTAACCAAATCACTCCTAATTTATCCCCTACCCCCTGAAGCGATCTTACCCAAAAACAATTTGAACCGTTCCTTGGTCGGGTGCTAACTGGATACCAAATTTGAATATGATATCTCAAATCGTTCGAAATTCATCGCACCTATTAACAGACAGACGTACATGCCGACATACCGAAAGACCGACCGACCGACAGATTGACAGACCAAAAAAATCGTTCCAGAATCAAGTTTTCTATGTTTTGAGACTTTAGCAAAAAAAAATAATGTTTGCCAACAATATTCCGCTCCCACACATTCAACCCCTAATTTAGTTTTAGCACATAATACCAGATGTTTGATGAAATTAAAAACTTTCTAATAAATAAACCCTAAAACGTTATGTTACTCGAGTTTTCACGAAAAAATGTCAATTTTCACCAAATTACCCCGGATTCATCTCCTACCCTCTAAAGCGATTTTACCCGAAAACAATCCGAACCGTTCGTTTGTCGAGTGCTAACTGTATACCAAAGACGATGTCTCAATTTGTGGCTACAAAGACATACAGACCGACAGACCACAAAAAATTCGTTCCCAAATTATGTTTTCTATGTGTTTTGACACTTTTCACGACGTTTAAGCAAAAAAAAATTGCAATTTATTTCGGTAAACTTTTATATCTCTGGAACTAACAAAGTTATTGCAACCAAATTTAGGCATTTAAAGAAAACAAATTTGGGGTTTTATTTAAACTTATGGTGTATTACGTGGTTGATCAAAAAAATGTGTGACCATTAAAGCCAAATATTTGTCAAACTTCAGATTTCAGATGCCAAACCAAAATTTTCTTTCGCATTCCTGTGTCGTCTGCTGCTACGTCAGCCAAAGTATTTATTAACCATTGATCTCAACCATGTCATTGGGGCTTTAAAAGTGTAATAAATTTTTAGTGAATTTTCTTTTTAAAAAATCACTATTGGGGAGATCACTTTTGAATTTTGAATATTTTTTTAATGAGCGCGAACTACGACCCCTGGAACACATATCCGGGGTCAGTTATATATATATATATATATATATATATATATATATATATATATATATATATATATATATATATATATATATATATATATATATATATATATATATATATATATATATATATATGTATGAATCGCACTGATACAAAATGATGGGCCGATTTTGATCAAGTTTGGTGAGTTTCTTCCTTTTGCAAGTGGCTTGGAGTTGGCCAGAAAAATCGTCCCATTTTTTCCTGGAAAATGTTGTGCTTTCTTTCAGTAAACTCAGTAAACTTCAGTAGCTCTGGAAATAACAAAGTTATGGCAACCAAGTTAGGCATTTAAAGAAAACAAATTTGGGGTTTTCCTCAAATTGTCAAAGTCGCAATTTGAAACGTCAGAATTGGCAATGTTTAGGCAAAGGACCTGTAACAAATACGGGTTATCTAGAGAAAATGTCGCAAGAAGTGTGTTTTACAAACCCTTAAGTTTTAGCTTTAACCGTCATTAAACCGTCCCTAAAATATTTCCAGAAAATTCATTTCAAATAGACACTTTCACTGATGCTTTGGCAGTAATTTTAGTTAAGTTTATGGTTTAATTGTCTATAACTTTTTGTGAATTTTCGTAGAAATCATTTGGTAACGAGGAGACCGCGTCTTTTGAATTTTGAAAGGATTTGTTCAAATAAGTGCAAACTAGGTTCCTAGAACCCACATCCGTGGTTAGTGTCAGTATATATCTATTTTCATATACACAGTGTCGCATTTCTACGGTAAAGTTCAATACATTGGTTATTATACAAGATACGAGAAAAATGTTTATACGTTAATTATACGGTATCTTGAGCTGCATCATATAAAATTATTTTGACAGCATGGTCCATAAGTAGTTGGTGATACAAATTTTCTTTCTTTTTTCAAACATTCCTTTATATTATTGCATTTTTTCATTTTTTATCGAATTATAACGCATATTTGTAGAGAAAAAAAATTTGATAGCGTTCATAATTTTCGAGTTATTTCATTTGTTTTGCAACTTTTCCCTTCAAAACTTATAAGGCGTTTTTACTAACAGATAGCAGAGTCCCATGAAAGTGATGCATTCATAGATGTTTTCGTTTATGTTATTCACCTAAAAATCTAGATGCCATATACAGGAGGCTCCGAACTAGTGACTAAATTTGAAAAAATTCCAACGACCTTGACACAATTTTTTCAATCTTATTCACAAATTAGGTATATAATTTGAATTTACGTATCCTTTTAACAATTTTTTTTGTAAAAAATAGACGGTTTTCTCAGATTTTTGTGTGTTTCTGTAGAAATTATTGTAAGATTTTCGTGAAATTTGTGTTATTAATAATAAATGTTTGATAACTTATTGTAAAAAAAATGTTTTGGGATTTTGGTGAAAAAAATCGTTTGCAAATTTTCCTGCAATTTTTTTTTGTTTTTTCGTCGAAAAGCTTCTTGTGAATAATTATATCTTGGTAGGTGGTTAAAGAGATTTTTTGCCAGGAGTATCAGACCAGCTTTTTCGGGAACATTTGAAGTATATTTTCGGAAAATTTTTGTACTTTTTTAAACAATAAAGTTATTTTTATGAAATATGGTACATTTTTAGTGAATTTTCTTAAAAAAAATTCACTAATGAGGAGATCCCGACTTTTGAATTTTGAAAAAATTTCTTCAAATGACCGCGAACTAGTCCCCCTAGAACACATATCCGGGGTCCGTTTCAATTTTTATATATATATATATATATATATATATATATATATATATATATATATATATATATATATATATATATATATATATTTTGTACGCTAGTTAATATCCTTATAGGTAAGCCACCTACCAAAATTTAGCTATGTAGGTCAAAAGACAAAAAAGTTATAGGCATTTAAAGAAAAATAAATTGGGGTTTTCCTCAAAACGTCAAGTTGCGATTTAAAACGTCAAAATCGGCAACATTTAGGCAAAGAACTTGAATCTAATACGGGATATGGAAATCAAATGTCTCAAGAAGGATCTTTTACAAACTCTGAAGTCTTAGTTTCAACCGTCATTGTCCTTCATTTTACTAAAATGTTTCCAGAAAATTCATTTAAAATAGACCCTTTTTCTGATGCTTGGCAGTTGCCTTAGCTTTAGTTTATCGTTTAATGGTATATAATTTTTGTCGAATTTTCGTAAAAAATCAATATAGCTCAATATATCCGTTATTATACAAGATATGAAGAAAATTTGTATATATTAATTATAGGGTGTCTTGAGCTACATCTTAAAAAAATATTTCTACAATCACAGGATGGCCCATAAGTCGTTGGTGATACAAATTTTCTTTTTTTTTAATCAAACACGCCTT
This sequence comes from Tillus elongatus, assembly GCA_964006375.1. Taxonomy (NCBI): domain Eukaryota; kingdom Metazoa; phylum Arthropoda; class Insecta; order Coleoptera; family Cleridae; genus Tillus; species Tillus elongatus. The sequence goes on from OZ023264.1 coordinate 129,166,921, forward strand.
ATGTTATTGCATTTTTGAATTTTTCAGCGATGCATGTTTGTAAGAAAAGAAATTCGGGACGCAGCAAGTGCGTTATGGTATCGAATTTTCATTAAATGCTTCAAATTTGAATAGCTCAATTTGCTATTAACCTATAAGGTTGACCAAGAAACGCGTTTTTCCGGGAACACTTTAAGTTTACTTTTGGAAATTTTTGTACATTTTCACACAATAAAGTTATTTTTATGAAACATGGCACATTGTTTTTACTATATAGGTTATACTGGTAACCAAAATTGATGCCTGCTTTCTTAAAAAGGAAACACACATATTTGCAATTAAAAACATTTTTATGAAAATTCACTACCATAACGCACTTGCTGCGTCCAGAGTTTTTTTACTATAGATTTTACTGGTAACCAAATTTGATGCCTGCTTTAATTTTTTTTTAAAGACATATTTGCTATTAAAAATATTTTTATGAAAATCCACTACCATAACGTAGTTGTTGGTGCGTCCTGACTTTTTTGATTTAAGTTTATCTAAATATGTTGCACAGAACTTTGATCTGGCATAATATATCATATATCGACTTGGGATTTCTTAATTCAAGTAGTATGATGTCATTTTTCACGCCAATGTTTATTCGTCAACTAAGGTGCGGTTTGAGTTTGCATATCTGATGTGTTTCATTTCGGACCATTTATTGTATCTTTTATAAATAAAATTAACAAATATGGCGAAAATAGCTTTTGTCACCAGACATTTTTAAATGTTCAGCTTTTATGTTAGCTTTAATTTCATATCCGTTGCTGTCTAATGCGCCTGTTTCTCCACAAACCTAGCTATCTTCATTATTTGAAACAATATTTTCCAATTCACCTCATCGAATGCTTCTTTTAAGTCTACATGTCAATAAATATATCTCTATTTTCCCTACTTTCTCCTATTGCTTTAATGGCAGTATTACTTCTCTAGTTTCTCGTCCAGGACTAAATCCGAACTGGTCTGCGCCCAAGTAACTCTCAATATTGCTTTGTAATCCATTTCCTATTATAATCAGCAGAATCTTCGCCTCATGACTATGTACACTTATTCTTCTCTGCTGGTTTTCGCGCGTTCACTCTTTTTGGCATAGTAATACTCTTACTGTTCATTAACTTGCTAGGCAGTTCTCCCGATTTATAAGATGAAGGAGTGTTTCTTTCATTCTGTAACCAACCGTTTTTAAATGTTCCGTTTTAGTGAATTTTCGTAGAAAAAATTCACTAATGAGGAGATCCCGACTTTTGAATTTTGAAAAAATTTTTGCAAATAAGCGCGAACTAGGACCCCTAGAACCCATATCCGGGGTCAGTTTCAATTTTTATATGTTTATATATATATATATATATATATATATATATATATATATATATATATATATATATATATATATATATATATATATATATATATATATATATATATATATATATATATATATATATATATATATATATATATATATATGTATCACACCGATAACTCAAAAAATAATGGGCCGATTTTGATAAAATTTGGCATGTGCCTTTCTTTTGTAAATGGCTTGGATAAGTTCGTTAGTCAGGAAAATCGGACGAGGTTTTCTGGGAAAATTTTGAGTTTTCATTCGAAAAAAATTCTTATCTCAAAAAGTAATAAGCCTATTTTAATAAAATTTTGCATGTGCCTTCCTTTTGTAAATGGCTTTGACAAGTTTGTCAGTCAGGAAAATCGGACGAGGTTTTCCGGGAAAATTTTGAGTTTTCATTCGAAAAAAATTCCTATCTCAAAAAATTATAAGCCGATTTTAATAAAATTTTGCAGGTGCCTTCCTTTTGTAAATGGCTTTGACATGTTTGTCAGTCAGGAAAATCGGACGAGGTTTTCCAGGAAACTTTTGAGTTTTCATTCGAAAAAAATTCTTATCTCAAAAAGTTATAAGCCGATTTTAATAAAATTTGGCATGTACCTTACTTTTATCAATGGCTTTGACAAGTTTGTTAGTCAGGAAAATTGGACGAGGTTTTCCAGGAAATTTTTGAGTTTTCATTTGAAAAAAAATTTTATCTCAAAGAATAATAGGCAGATTTTGATAAAATTTGGCACGTACCTTCCTTTTGTAAATGGCTTTGATAAGTTTGTTGATCAGAAAAATCGGACGAGGTTTACCAAAAAAATTTTGGGTTTTCATTTAAAAAAAAAATTATCTTAAAAAATAAAAAATGTATGATAACCAAACTTGGTAGGTAGGTTTACGATATAAAAAGTAAACTATACACCAAAATTTAGATTTGTATGTTACAAGAAAAAAAAGTTATAATAAAATATTTTGTGCCAGATCATTTCTATGAAAATTCACTACCATAACGCACTTGCTGCGTCCAGACATTTTTAGTACGTCTACACCAGTAGTTGTCTCTTATGTAAGTTCTTTAAAGGCATTCTTAAATTCTTCTCTTGAAAGAGGCGACGCCGGATTATCTGGGTTTACCCTTCTGATTTCCTCCATATACTCTATTTTACTATTAATTTCCTCTCCGTGATATCACTCTTATAGATACGCTTTCCAGTATTAAGCAAGGTTTTCGTTTTCTAGTAATGAATTTCCATCATGGTTCCTTATGGCTTCACTATTTATACCTGCTTTATATACTAGTATTCTAACCTGTTGGTAAGCTTGATCCTACCCTCTCTTCTTTATGATTTATGATTTCTTCACTATTTCTCTACATCCATACTTCTTTTGCTCACCAAGATTTTTGTATCATATTTTTAATTTGTTTATAGACACAGACATATAGATAGACATATTTATTAGTTCTTTCATATACGTTATGCATGTATAACAGGTCATAAATTAAAATAATATGGAAAGAATTATCCGCATAAAACACACACAAGTGTATAAATAAAATATCTTAAAAATATGCAACCAATAATCAGAAAAGCTTACACAAGCAAGCCGCAATCATTATTCCTAAAAATTCACGTCCTGAAATCGAAGACGCAAAAACGGTGACGTCACCCAACTGCAAAAGAAAACATACTTAACAGTCAAAACCACAAGATCATTAAAAATCCAAAGTGAAAAATTCATCAATGTTTTACAAAACTAGATCAAATAATAACTTTTCCAAGTCTTTTCTAAAGTTTCTACATTACTGCTCCCTGATCCTCATCGGTATCTTGTTGTAGACCTTCAAAGAATTCACCACAACACTTTTAAACACCAACGATATTGCGATATGAGGCTGAACCATCTGGTCGTTCACTGCCCGTCTTGTCCGATAAGTATTCTATATCTCAAACTCCTCCATTAGATCCCTGTTCTGTTTAACAAAACTGGCATTCTTCATTATATACATCGAAGGCAAAGTGAGTATCTTGTTGCTCCGCAAAACATCCCTACACGTTTCATTATATTTGAGGCTAAAAACACTTCGCAGACATTGCCTTTGGATAATGAACAAATGTTCAGCCTCAACGGAAGCCCACAAAAACAACTCCAGCATCTCAGCAGGGACTGAACGCACGCTGAAAACGCACACAAGCTGGCTGCCACATCTACCGACGCTGAAACCATTCGAAGGGCATATATGAAAGACGAAATTTTGGATAACATGCCTTCCAATTTAACTGACTGTCAACCACTATTACCAAGAACATTGTGCTATAGATAGTATATACTGTCGTATTGGAAAAGTGAAAATACCTTTTTTGTCCTTAAATAGTTGACTTGCCTTTTCTACATTTAGTTTTCAATTGTTTTCGATCGACCACTCAAACACTGTCCGAATACATCAGATATGTCATGCTGCCTGGGACCTCCTAGAACAATTGAAGTATCGTCCGCATAAAGTATTATGGGATAATTTTTGATAACTTCTTGCAAATTCGAGGTGTATATCAAAAACACAAAAAGAGGTCCAAGAATAGACCCCTGTGGAACGCCTTGCCTAATCTGTAGTGATTCGGAATACATATTTTATCCGGTTTTTGTGTCAACATACCTTACGTATTGATACCTGTCACCCAAATATGATTTAGTTAACTTGTGATACCCCTCTTACACCCATTCTTTTTATCATACCAAGTAACACTTCATGGTCGACGCAATTTAACGCCTTTGATAAGTCCAAAAATACCCCCCAAAACTTGCTCTTTATTATTAATTGCCTCAACCATAATTTTTATAAGTTGGTAAATAGCTGTCGTTGTAGATCCTCCCTTAACGAAACCATTACGTCTCACACGTAAAATTAATTTTTTTTCTAGAAAGTAATACAGTCGGCTTAATATTAGCTTTTCAAAAATTTTACTTACGTTAGAAAGTATGGAAAATTTTCGGTAGTTATCTAGTGAGCTGCGTTACTTCTGGAAGATTGACACGATTTCGGGGATTATCGGGATGGCAGAACTGATCAGCGTCAGCAGATCAGGAGAGGTTTGGAGAATGTTCAGGACTTTCCGCGCGACCAACTTCAGCTGTGTAAAATTGATCGATGTGATAAGGGAAAGTGCACTGAACAGGTCTAGGGCGGGAGCTGCATTTGCAGTTGAAGCTACTTTTGTAGGGGGAACTGGCTTCGTCGTGGAAGTGGCCGGTTTCGGAGTTGGTGCGAGTTGGGCGGGGCGGTAAGGGGCAGTGGCAGCCACATAGGAAATTTGCGGCTTCCGTTGGGAGGTTTGCTTGTTGGGTTTACGGAATTTCGGACTGCCTCTATAGTTGGCGGTGTGACCCTTCTCGCAATTGCAGCAAGTTGGGTCGACGAATAGGGGCATTTTACACTCCACAGACAACTAGGGGCCGCTGCATTTTACGCAGCGGGGGGCTCCCCTGCAAGACTGTTGGGAGTAATCAAACCTTTGGCAGTGATTGCACTGGTTCGGAAGGTTCTTTTTGTGTAGCGACTACACCTTGACGATGAGACCGCACACAGTTTCGATGCCGTAAACGGACCTTTCAGACTTGGGGAGGTTGGTCATGATGAGGGGCATGGGGATTTTGTTGTTGTCCTTACCTCGGCGAAGCAGTGGAGACTATCGGGATGGAAACCCTGGGAGATGAGATATTTTTCAACCTCTTCGATGGGGATAGATTCACAGACCCCCCTGAGGACAATCTTTAGTTGTTTGTCCTCCTGAAGCTGGTAGGAATGATACTGGAGTTGCAAGCTATTCATGTCTGAAGTCAGTAGCTGACGTCAAGTGAATTCTTACGGAATCTGTAAGATTCTTGGCCTTGGCGCAGCTGATATTTTGGCCTGAGAGATAGGTCCACTTTTGCTTATTGTGGAGGAATATCGGAGGAGGGAAGGTGGATTTAGGAGCAGTACTCGCGGCCCGCTCCGGGTCATGGCTTGCCTCGGAGTCAGACTCGCAAGACATTGAATCGTCATCTGATGGGCTTTTCCGATGACGGTTTTTCCTGTTTCCAGAAGATGAAGGCGGGGAAGCCTTACACTTTTCAGCTTTCGAGGGCGGCTGGGAAGGGCCGGCATGCTCGGGCTGAGCAGCGGAAACGGAAGTGGGCATTGGATTTGGGATCGGGGTCGGGGATGATTCAACCGTTAAAGCGGCTATAAAAGCCGCTTTAAGCTGTGGGGAAAGGAATCTAAATGGTTCGATAAGCCCCCGGAGTCGCTTGGTGAGCCTATCTAGGTTAGCCATGTCGGCCATGGCTATAAGGGCAGATGCAGGGGACTTGTTCTACCCCTCCACCGGGATATACCCGTAGGAGGTGGTCTTATCTCTTTTGGGTGTCCAGCAACGTTAACCAGGGTAGGGCGAATACTGGGTCCAAAAGGGACAGGAAAAAACGACCGTGAAGCTTACGGTCGGTTACCTATTAATAGACGCACCGCCGTTAAAACGGCAGTAACGTCTGTGGTGAAACTTACCACCGAATCGATCTCACGACCCAACGTTCGTTGCGAGTACCGTGTATAGGACACTTTACCCGGAACAACGTAGGCGCAGTCTCACCTCGGCGTTGACTTGGCTACGGCTGCGGATGCACGGTGAACTAAGCTGGCTCTGCTGGCTCTTCACGGACCTCTGCACGGTAGTGATGGGTCGTTATATAACTGTCGGTTATTTTTAAACGGTTGTCGAGCAGCAACGGTAACCACCAGTTGTGGATTTATAAAAATAACAGCTTACAAAATAACACTTTTTACACTAAACTAGAATTCTGAGTCGTATCTGTTTCAGTTCCACTGCAACTAGGTTCGATGAATAAATATCTGTTTTGGCAACTGTTAAATTTAACTATTTAACAGGATGAATGGACATGCGACTGGGAATGAAATAAATATGTATGGGTATGCTATGCAGTATAGAGCAGACTTTACTTCATAACATATTACTTAACAGGAAACACGTTATTTATACTCTAGTGTGCTCACTCTCGCTCACAGCTTTGGGAATGTAGGATACTATCGATCGACTATCCAGTTCAAAATAACAGCGAAATAACTGAGGCTCTTATTTTCAACGGTTATTTTGAAATAACGTAAACGGCTTTAACTGTTAATAGAAAATAACGGTTTTTCCCATCACTACTGCACGGTACGAGATCTGACTCGCGACTACTGCTATCGCACATGTGTATAAATGTTCTTTTTATAGTGGAATTGTGTGTGTGTGTGTTTACTATTGTATATTGTATTTGACATGGCATACATACATACATTGTGTACATTTATTCTATATATACATATATATATATATATATATATATATATATATATATATATATATATATATATATATATATATATATATATATATATTGTATCACGTCGGTCAAATATATTATTATTATTTCCTTTATTTTTTATCAAAAAAAAAATATTACTTAACCACTGGTTTTTAACAACACGCCGAGTCTGTTCAGTTCCTTTGAGGTTATACAACTTAACAGAAATACTACTGGATCCTAGACTCGTGAAATGCCGCTGCGCGAACCATCACAAGTCACCCCGGCTACACGGAGCGTGGAACGCCCGTCGACGAGTTAGGCTCGTCATATCACGCGCCGTGTATCTGAGTCTTGACAGTTATTCGACAACAAAAATTACATGCGATAATCTTTGCACACAGAAAGAGTAGAAATAAAAAATATCTCCCCGTTCCACTTGCAATTATATAATTAAATATAATCAACACATTTGCAAGCCTACAAAATTAAGAGTGATGCAAAAATTTTGTATGGGTAAGGCGCACCCAGGTATAGTTCCAAATGAAAAAGCTGACATTGGTTGTAGACTATGGCGAAGAAAAAATATGCATGTTCAATTAGTGATACTTTATATATATATATATATATATATATATATATATATATATATATATATATATATATATATATATATATATATATATATATATTGCAGAATATAATGCTAAAACTGCGTCAAGAATGTGTTAAAAATAGCAAATGGAGATAATATAAAAGGTTAGAGCCTGTTTCAGTCGAGGTTCCGTGGTTTTGTTACACAAATGTAAGCAAATATATTTTACTTGAGACTTCAGAAGGGCAAAGGGAGATATTACTTTTACCCGCCGCTACGTGATCTTCTGACACAAATATAAGCAAATATACTTTACTTAAGATTTGCAGACTAAGGTTGGGACATTCAGTGGTTCCTTCCCGTCTTAACATAATAAATTTAAGAGATGATTTAAACTGTAAGTGCAAATAGTTTGGGGATACTAAGCATATGCTTCTAAATTGCCATGAAAAAAGACAGTATTTATTGCTTCATGAGCATAATTAATAAGCTTACAATAAAGGCATATTCCCTAGTAAGTGGAAAACTGCTCGAGTACAACCCATCCCCAAGAAAGGATCCAAAGCGCTTCCTAGTAACTACAGGCATATTTCTCTCCTTTCAGTCGTCTCTAAAGTGATGGAAAAGTATATAAACACCGAACTACTGAAATTTCTTGAAAAACACGGTCTAATCCACGACAGGCAGTATGGATTCCGTCAGCGCAGATCGACTGCCGACCTCCTTTTCTTTGTCACCCATTCTTGGGGCACGTCTATGAAACTACACGGTGAATCCCAGATTGTCGCTCTAGGCATATCCAAAGCATTCGACCAGGTCTGGCACGCAGCGCTGCTTAATAAACTTCCGGCCTATGGCCTACCACCAAAACTTTGTACCTGGACAGCAAATTTCCTCTCCAACAGGAACATTTCAGTTGTTGTGGATGGCCATTCCTCTAAACTGTATCCAATTAATGCAGGAGTTCCTCAAGGTTCAGCTTTAGCCCCTACTTTGTTTCTTCTCCACATCAATGACCTCCTCTCTAGTACATCCAACCCAGTTCACAGTTACGCGGACGACAGCACCCTCCGCTCAAATATACAATATTCTAAGCCTGTCTCTTTAGCCCAATTAGATGAGGATCGCAGACTCATGGAGGGTTCTGTCTCCGTGGATCTCCAAAAAATATTAGACTGGGGAAGTAGAAATCTTGTACAATTCAACCCCACCAATTATCAGTCTTGCTTTCTTTCTCATAAGAGATATACCAGCCCCAGACCCATCACAATGAACAACCAAGTTATTCAAAGTAATGAGTCCTTTTCTCTTGTTGGCATTTCTGTGGATCGAAATCTTAACTGGCACCAACATGTCACACCAATTGCAGAAGCGGCTGCTAAGAAATTAGGTTTCCTCTTCCGGTCTCGCAAATACTTTTCACCAGCTAATCTCTATACCTTATATACTTCACAAATAAGGCCAAACCTCGAATACTGCTCCCACATCTGGGGTGCAGCTGCCGCTTCTACACTCGCTATCCTGGACTCAATTCAAAAGAGAGCTATACGTCTCATCGGTGACCCTACCCTCACCCAAAGGCTGCCATCCCTTGCCCACCGACGTGCCGTTGGTGACCTCTCTCTCTTTTATAGATATCTGCACGGGCACTGCTCAGAGGAGCTTTCCTCCATAGTTCCTCCACCTGCTGCCCCCAACAGATCTACCAGGGGAACAGAGCGAATGCACCCTTTTACTGTTCAGGTCACCAGCCATAGAACATCTTGTTATGTCCGCTCTTTTGTCCCGAGGACTTCCAAGTTGTGGAATTCTTTGCCGGCACATGTTTTTCCTTCTGCTCCGAACCTCCAAACCTTCAAGTCCAGAATTAACAAGTTGCCTCTTTCCTCCTTGTCAACACCCACGGTACGATAGTATTTAGGCTGTAAGCTCTCGTGGTGTGTTGTTAAAATTTAAAAAAAAGCTAAGCAATATTACGTGTCCCTTTACCATGATGCAACTACTATGTACCAAAATACAAAAAACTATACATTGATCACTAAGTATATTAACAATTTGAAAATTAAGGTATAAACCCATATGGTAAGTTGAGTAAGTGTAGTTAAGCATGTTATTCTATTTGCATGAGTGTGGGTGTGTAAATGTTTGTTTGCATGTATACCGCACTAACCTAGAATAAATGACTGGATGAAAGGGAAGTAGATAAACTAATATATAGGTTATATTTATGTGTATACATATGTATTAATATTTTATAAGCATTTTGTAGTAGCACTATATTTTATAAGTATTAAGGTCTACTGTCTGTTATATTGTTCCCTCGCTCTATGAGTCTCTTTGTGTTTTAAAAGCTGCCTAATTAGACCCTTAAGCCATGAAGCGTATGTCTCCGTCTATTAGTGAATTTTTATTTAAAAAAATTCACTAATAGAGAGGTATCGATGGTGAGACTTTGCAAAAAATTTTGCAAATGAGCGCGAACTAGGACCCCTAGAACCCATATCCGGGGTCAGTTTCAATTTTTATATGTTTATATATATATATATATATATATATATATATATATATATATATATATATATATATATATATATATATATATATATATATATATATATGTATGTATGTATCCGTCTGATAACTCAAAAAATAATTAACCGATTTCGATAAAACTTGGCAAGTGGCTTTCTTTTATTAATTGCTTCGATGAGTTGGTTAGCCAGAAAAATCGGACGGGGTTTTCCGGGAAAATTTTGAGTTTTCTTTCGAAAAAAATTTTTTTCTATGAAAGTAACAAAGCTGTTTTAATGAAATTTTTATATATGATGCCTTGGGAGATTTTACTACGTACTGAAATTCAACTTTCTAAGTTTATAGAAAATTGAGTTATTCAAATTTTAAATTTTCTTTCGAATTTTTTTTTCCGAAATTACAAAGTTATTTTAATGAAATTTTGTGTATATCTTGCGTTAGTAAAGACCTTACTACACACCAAAATTAAACTCTCTAGGTTATAGAAAATTGAGTTATTCAAATTTGAAGCATCTAATAAAAATGCACTACCATAACACACTTGCTGCGTCCCGAGATTTTTTAATTTATAGTAGTGTGGGTGTGTGGCAGAGAAAAACTTCCCACAGCTTTCATCTTGTTGTACTGTGTGTACGTGGAAGCCTAAAGCCGTCGCAAACCCAGAGGTGACGCTTCACGCTATTTTCCATTGCATGTTATGGCAATGCGTGCCTTAAGGCTGACTTGTTGACAACAACGTTGTCAAGTTTACAGTTTTACAGATAACGTGGGTACCTTTGTATTTTCAAATGCCGCAGCTACCTTACTTTGATTGTCATGAATTGAGCGCTCTACTCTCTGTGAAACCGTCAATCACCAGATCTAAATTAACTTGGACTTTATTATACGAAAGCACAGCGTTTTAGTATAATTTTCAGTACACTTAGCAGCTTTGCCAATGCGATCATTAAATTGGGCAACCTCAATCAATCTCCTGTAGCAAAGGTTTTTTTTTCCATCAAGCGGATTTGAAATATGAGACCGTTCAGTGACTTGAACAAAAACGCTGTGTTGTCATATTTCAAAATTCAAATTAAATAGAGACCTGATATTTCTTCATGGTTTCAGCCAGAATATAACGCTTAACAATAAAAATAAGGCGTTGCATTTAAACAGGCAAAGTTACCTACATTATTTTAAAATTGCTAAACCTGGACTCTCGACGCCATAATTAAATCAGGAATTCCCAATAACCCCCTATAGTAAATTTTAATATATATATATATATATTTATATATATATATATATATATATATATATATATATATATATATATATATATATATATATATATATATACTGTTTCATAACATGTGGCACCCACGCCATGAGGTGATTAGGGCGCTGAATATAAACAAAAAGGGTCCTACAAATATATGTCAGAAGCCCTGTTGTTTCCGAGATACAGGCTATTGAAAGTTTGAAAAATATATATTTTTCACATTTTGTGCACAACATTCACTCATAGGTTGCCATATGTGGTAAAAATTTCAAGCCTTTCAAGCAACCAATGGCGGATTTATATGGGTTCCTTATAATTAAGCTACATACAAAATGTTAGCACAGCCCTGTAGAAATCTTTTGTTGCAAATTGTAAATAGAGCATTTAATTGTCTACAAAAAGTATGTTTTGGCTTATTTCCATATTTGTCTTGGTTTGTCAGTAAACATAGGTTATAAACAAGTTGAAAAAAATTTAGTACGGCCCTGTAGAAATTTTTCGTAATATGTAGAACATACGTCACAAGGTGATTGGGGACCTCAAAATAATCACAAAATGTTTTATAAACATAAGTCCAAAAACCTGTTATCCATTTAGCCTAATATATAATATATGATCAAATTCTAATAAAGTTATCTATCTATATCTATATCTATATCTATATCTATATCTATATCTATATATATATATATATATATATATATATATATATATATATATATATATATATATATATATATATCAGGTGAATTTGTGTACATATGTTCTAGTATTCAAGTTTGTCATAAAAAAGCAAACAAATTTACAGCAATGAAAGCTTTATGTCTACAATTTCAGGTCATTGCAAATACAGAAAATACAAAAATCCCACACTTTTATCGAAGAAAGAAGCAATATCAAAGTACGAGATTCGAGATTACCACAAATAAACATATAAACATAAACACCTGATCGCGGATACAGTCCAATGAGTAAAGCGCTCTCATTATCACGCGGCAGTTTATGAAACCGGACGCGAGCGAACTCTTTATCACGCTAAGATTACTTTTCCTCATTTCCATGGGCGTCTGTCTGCTTCTCTCATCCTGGCCCCTCTGATATCTCACAAAACGCCACCGAAATTATCCAACCCCTTCAGCCACTCAAAAGCCCTGGTTCTCTAAATCCTGTGACAAGGCCAGACTTGCAAAAGACAAAGCTCACAAAACGCTACACAATCCCAGTCAAGAAAACCGTCAAGCATTTAACGACGCAAGAAACCGCTATGTCCGCATTCTTTCTGAGGCAAGAAACTCGTTTAATAACCACACCAAAAACAAAGTCCTCTCAAACTCCAACGGCAGCAAACCCTTCTGGACTCTTGCTAAATCTATTGGGAATAATTTCTGCAAGAGCACGTTCCCACGGGGGATGAAATTGTTGTTTCTACCGCCCTGGGCAAGGCTGAACTTTTTACCTCGTTGTTCGCCGGCAATTCTACTCTCAGCCCACCTCCAAATGTTCAACCACCAACAGTCCCCAATGTCGCGCATAAAATGACGGATATCATTTTCAAAACTAAAAAGGTACGAAAGATGTTCTCTTCTCTTAATACCAAGAAAGCCTCTGGCCTTGACGAGATCCCAACAATTGTTCTCAAAGAATGCGCACCAGAACTTGCTCCTGTCCTGACTCGTTTGTTTCAGACATCTTAGAATAAAGGCATATTTCCTAGTAACTGGAAAACTGCTCGAGTACAACCCGGGCCCAAGAAAGGATCCAAAACGTTTCCTATCAACTACAGTCCTATTTATCTCCTTTCAGTCATCTCTAAAGTGATGGAAAAGTATATAAACACCGAATTACAAAAATTTCTTGAAAAACACAGTCTAATCCACGACAGGCAGTATGGATTCCGTCAGCGCAGATCAACTGCCAACCTCATTTCCTTTGTCACCCATTCTTGGGGCACGTCTATGGAACTACACGGTGAATCCCAGATTGTCGCTCCAGACATATCCAAAGCATTCGACCAGTTCTGGCACGCAGCGCTGCTTAATAAACTTCCGGCCTATGGCCTACCACCAAAACTCTGTACCTGGATACCAAATTTCCTCTCCAACCGGAGCATTTCTGTTGTCGTGGATGGCCATGCCTCTAAACTGTATCCAATTAATGCAGGAGTCCCTCAAGGTTCAGCTTTAGCCCCTACTTTGTTTCTTCTCCACATCAATGGCCTTCTCTCTTGCACATCCAACCCAGTTCACAGTTACGCGGACGACATCACCCTCCACTCAAATATACAATATTCTAAGCCTGTCTCTTTAGCCCAATTAGATGAGGATCGCAGGTTCATGGAGGGTTCTGTCTCTGTGGATCTCCAAAAAATATTAGACTGGAGAAATAGAAATCTTGTACAATTCAACTCCACCAAATCTCAGTCTTGCTTTCTATCTCATAAGAGATACACCAGCCCTAGACCCATCACAAGGAACAACTAAGTTATTCAAAGTAATGAGTCATTTTCACTTGTTGGCATGTCTGTGGATCGAAATCTCAATTGGCACCAACATGTCACATCAATTGCAGAAGCGGCTGCTAAGAAATTAGGTTTCTTCTTCCGGGCTTGCAAATACTTTTCACCAGCTAATCTCTATACCTTATGTACTTCACAAATAAGACCAAATCTCGAATACTGCTCCCACATCTAGGGTGCCGCTGCCGCTTCTACACCGGTATCCTGGACTCCATTCAGAAGAGAGCTATACGTCTCATCGGTGACCCTACCCTCACCCAAAGGCTGCCATCCCTTGCCAACCGACGTGTCGTTGGTGACCGACCTCTCTCTCTCTCTCTCTCTCTCTATATCTCTCTCTCTCTCTCTTTCTTATAGATATCTGCACGGGCACTGCTCAGAGGAGCTTTCTTCCATAGTTTCTCCACCTGCTGCCCCCAACAGATCTACCAGGGGAACAGAGCGAATGCACCCTTTTACTGTCCAGGTCACCAGGCATAGAACATCTTGTTATGCCCGTTATTTTGTCCCGAGGACTTCCAAGTTGTGGAATTCCTTGCCGGCACATGTTTTTCCTTCTCATCCGAACCTGCAAACCTTCAAGTCCAGAATTAACAAGTTGTCTTTTTCCTCCTTGTCGACACCCACGGTACGATAGTATTAAGGCTGTAAGCCCTCGAGGTGTGTTGTTGAAATATTAGACAAAACCGCGGCAATCCACGAAACTAAAGCGAGCGCCCTCTTTATCATGCGGCAATGCACGAAACTAAAGCGAGCGCCCTCTTTATTACGCGGCAATCACCGATTAACAAGTTGTCTTTTTCCTCCTTGTCGACACCCACGGTACGATAGTATTAAGGCTGTAAGCCCTCGAGGTGTGTTGTTGAAATATTAGATAAAACCGCGGCAATCCACGAAACTAAAGCGAGCGTCCTCTTTATCACGCGGCAATTCACGAAACTAGATATTTTATATATCACCAGGTAAATTGTGTATTGTCCGAAACGGCGCCTCATAATGGTGAATGTAGTAAATTTTATAAAAACTCATCCATCGAAGGTAAGGAGCCAAGCGCTCGTCTTTGTTGTACCAGAGCAGAGCACGGTGGCTCCCTCGTGATAATGTTTTATCACGTACCTTTGAACTGCGGCAGGAATTTTTTATTTTGCTCAAGGAGAATGAAGACATAGATGCCGATGGGAAGAAGATTTTTTAATAAAACTATAGCATACTTATGCGACATTTTTCAACAGGTGAATTTCGTTAATCTCTCTCTGCATGGAAAAACATGTCCCTACTTCATAAAGTCGTTGGAAAAACTTGTAACTTTTATACGAAAAACGAACTATGGAGAATAAAATTGATTGAAGGTGGGACAAGGATTGTCTTTTAATATTGCAGTACTTTTTGACGTCAAATAACTGACTTTCTCCCAATACATAAAAACCATCTTTAGAGGGCACTTATTACAGCTAATTATCTGGTTTGAGAAAAACTTTCGGAATCAAAATAAGTTTGCATGGATTCAAGACGCATTTAAACCTAGTGCCCCGACTGAGTTTATTTCTGCGGAAGACGAGTTTGAATGCAAAATTTGGCAGGATGGAATTGGCAGAATTTTGGATTTCAACAAAAAATGAATATTTCCTCCCAAGTCGTGAGGCTCAACGGATTTTTACTCCATTTTCAAAGTCGTATTTGTGTGAACCTGAGTTTTTCGCGGTCGCTATAATAAAAAGCAAGTACCCAGCTAAAATCAACGTAGAAAAGGCAATGATAGTGGCCGTTTCCAGTCTGATTTCACGATTTGAATGAATGTGCAGTGATTTACACGCCCATCCTTTTCATTTATTATTAATTTAATGTTATAACAAATTAATGAATGAATATGTTCAATGATGCAAGTACCCGAGTTATATTTATTTTTATCTCTTACTAATGATTCGTGCTACATTTACTTAGGGTAAAGCGCCATGGGAAAATCTTAATTAAAAAAATTCAGGACGCAGCTAGTGCGTTATGGTAGTGAATTTTTATTAAATGCTTCAAATTCGAATAACTCAATTTCTATAAACTTAAAAAGTTTAGTTTTGGTATGTAGTAAGGTATTGTCTAAGGCAATATATCCACCAAATTTCATTAAAATAACTTTGTAATATTCGGAGAATTATTTTTTTTTTCTAAAAAAAAAACTCAAAATTAGAATAACTCAATTTTATATAAACTTAGAAATTTGAATTTTGGTACGTAGTAAGTTCTCTCCCAAGGCAACGTATCTAGTAAATTTGATTAAAACCGATTTGTAATTTTCGGAGAAAAATTGTTTTTAGGAAGAAAACTCAAAATTTTCCCGGAAAACCCTGTCGGATTTTTCTGGCTAACAAACTCATCCAAGCCATTAATAAAAGAAAGGCACTTGCCGAGTTTCATCGAAATCAGTTATTTATTTTTGAGTGAGTTATCGGATATATATATATATATATATATATATATATATATATATATATATATATATAAATAAATATATATATATATATATATATATATATATATATATATATATATATATATATATATATATATATACATATAAAAATTTAAACGGACCCCAGATATGGGTTCTAGAGTTCCTAGTTCGCGCTCATTTGAAAAAAAATTTGCAAAGTCTCACCTTCGATACCTCTCTATTAGTGAATTTTTTTAAATAAAAATTTACTAAAAAGCCGCCTAGACTTGAAAGAATTTGGGGACCACTGCGCTAACTCATCGTGTTTCCCAAGGGAAACTTGACTGGCAAATAAATTCGGTGGTTCGCAATTGCCTTCAACGGCAGGCAGTGTTCCCGTGCGGTCACGCATCCAAGAACTAACTCATGCCGACTTCACCGATTTGTTCAACGCGATGTGGCCGTTGTCTCATTTAAAAATGATAGAACTACAGGTGACTTCGAGTATATTTTGACTTTTGAGACACAGTTTTTCGAAAACTACTTATCCAAAAAATTAAAAAACACCGTTGTAATGCTGCAAAATAAATCTATGAGGATAATTTTTAAGTGTAGCAAATACACCCGAATTACTGAGATGCAAGAAAAACTAAACTGGCTGAGTGTTGGGTGTTATAAAAAGTTAAGAGTTCTAATTTTTATTCATAACATGACGATTGGTTCAGCGCCACATTATTTAACAGAAAAGCTTATTCGGGTGTCATCTGTGCGCACGCATGATACCAGACTGAGTAGTAATTATTATTTACAACGGATAATAAAGTTCACGCATGATTTTTTGCAAATTGCCTGTGAGTGGTATCATTCAATAGCATATCGTTACTGCTTCGCAGAAACTCAAGATTTTTTGTTAGTACTTAAATACTTTAGAAAAAAAAAACATTTTTCCGTCGGGGTGAAGACTATCTTTTTTAGTTCATAAAATACACATTTTTTGTATGACTCGTTGGTTAGTGCATCGTTAGTGCTTTCGAGAAAAATAAAAATTTTCGTTAGTGCTCTAATACAAAAAGAGATATGCCAGAAAACTGTGGGGGCGGGGGCAACTTGGCGTATGATTTTTTCCAAATAAGGTATGAATGATAGCAATCGATAGCAAATCGTTAGTGCTTCTGAGAAACACAAATATCTTTGTTAGTGCTCAAATACTTTAGAAAAAAACAGTCGATGTCCCGTGGACTTGAAAACTTTTTTTCGTTGATAAAATACACATTTTCTCTATGACTCGCTGGTTAGTGCAATGTCAGACATTAAAATATATCAGAAAAATATAACTAGTGTTCCAAAACAAAATACACCATAGATTTCGATTATATATATATATATATATATATATATATATATATATATATATATATATATATATATATATATATATATATATATATATATATATAATCAGATAGATCACACTGCAAAAAATATTAAATTATTAAATGTAATAATAATAGTTAGACACCGATTTTTAAACAAGAGAAAGGGGCCCAACAAACAAAAATAAATAAGATCAACTTATATACACCTTATAATAATCAAAACACAACCCAGAACCACCATTTCACGCTGTATACAGTGTGGAACAGCCAAATGGAATAAATTCGATAACGGATAAATGAGGGCGTGTTGGGAAAAACGCTTGGACACGTCGATTTGTATTTTTAACTGCGCATCTTTTTCAAGAAAAAAAAATTATATAGGGTGCGTCATGTGACAGTGGCCAATACCAACTTTCTTATTTTAAATACAAGCCCCTGTATATTATTAATTTTTTGGATTCTTCAGAAAATTCTAGACATAATTCATGTACAATGTTCTATACCTATCTTCAACTGTTTCGGAAATATTAAGTATTTTCAGATTTATTACAAAAATTAACATTAAAAATAGAAAATTATTTTATTTCACAAATTCGCTACATTGCATTCAATACTTATTTCCCATTCAGCTCTTGATAATGAGAAAGTAAACAAAAACCATTCCTGCGTTTCTTTTTACTGATATGAAATGAAACAAAAACAAAAACAGTTTTCTTTCTGTTCGTATAAAACTCGTAGCCTTAGCAACTTGTTGTCTGCCTGCATGACAGTAGTGATTAGTGTCAGTGCTATTGTCGTTTGAATTTCGTTAACTGTACGTAATAATATCAGAAAAATGGTTCATTTAACAGAAATGCACAAAATAACCATTCTACAAATGATTGGTTATGGAGATAACACACGGACACAGATGGAAGTGTCTCGCTTATTTCACGAAAAATTTCCAAATTTGCCGCCTGTATCCCAAGGAACAATTAGCAAAATAGAAAAGCAGTTTCGCGAGCTTGGTCATGTGAGACAGATAAAAAAAGTAGCTGCCAATGCAGTAAGTGATGATACGAAATTGGATATTACGCTTGAGTTTCAAGAAAACCCACATACTTCTGATCGACAAGCAGCCCAACTATTCAACGTTAGCCACACAGCAATTTTTCGAACATTAAAGGAAAGTAAAATGCATCCCTATAAAATGATACCAACTCAGGAGCTCATGGAGGACGATTTCGATAGGAGAACGTATTTTTGTGAACAAATGATGGCAATGTTAGATAACAATGTGATCCAATTAGAAGATGTTTTGTTTTCTGATGAGAGCACATTTACACTTCACGGTCATGTTAATCGTCAAAATTGCCGCTATTGGTCTAATGAGAATCCTCATTGGATGAGAGAGGAACATACGCAATATCCTGAAAAAGTTAATGTTTGGGCAGGAATTGTTGGAAATCATATCGTAGGTCCCTTTTTCATTGATGGCAACTTGAATGGGGATAAATATTTAGAACTGCTCCAAAATAATGTCGTGCGAACTTTGACAAACTTATATCCAGATCCAGCAAACCCACAAGTTCCTGCCAATAAAATATGGTTTCAGCAAGATGGAGCACCGCCCCATTACCAAATCAATGTCCGGCAGTACCTGAACCAAATTTTTCCAAATCGGTGGATAGGGAGGCGCGGATCGATAGAATGGCCAGCACGATCTCCTGATCTGTCGCTATTAGACTACTTTTTGTGGGGATATGTCAAAAGTATTGTATACAAAACTAAGCCCCTCAACTTAGATGACTTAAAAAGACGAATCACGCTTGCGATTAGATCAGTCACGCCTGAGATGTTGAGTAATGTTAGAAGACATTTCTATACCAGATTAGCATGTTGCCAAGATGTTCGTGGCGAGCATTTTGAACATTTACTACATTGACATTAATTTTTTTTTGTTTTTTTAAATTATTAAGAAATAATCAGTATTTCTTATTAGAATTTGTGAAATAAAATAATTTTCTATTTTTAATGTTAATTTTTGTAATAAATCTGAAAATACTTAATATTTCCGAAACAGTTGAAGATAGGTATAGGACATTGTACATGAATTATGTCTAGAATTTTCTGAAGAATCCAAAAAATTAATAATATACAGGGGCTTGTATTTAAAATAAGAAAGTTGGTATTGGCCACTGTCACATGACGCACCCTATATATTTTTTTTTCTTGAAAAAGATGCGCAGTTAAAAATACAAATCGACGTGTCCAAGCGTTTTTCCCAACACGTCCTCATTTATCCGTTATCGAATTTATTCCATTTGGCTGTTCCACACTGTATAATAAATACTGTCCTACAAGTGTGGATTTTCATAACAACAATATTAAAATGTTGAAATACTTTTTTTAACGTTAAACAACAAATTTATAAACCCAATATAAATCCTACAATCTCCGAAATAGAACACTCACACCCCGACATTATATATATATATATATATATATATATATATATATATATATATATATATATATATATATATATATATATATATATATATGTATGTATGTATGTATGTATGTATGTATGTATGTATGTATTTGGAAAGATAATTTCATTTAGAGAAAGAATATGAAAAATACAAGTTTATGTCATAGCTTCAAAACCATTCATTTTCAAAAAAAGTTGGGACGTCATTAGATACCTTAAAAAAAGTCTGGACGCAGCAAGTGCGTTATGGTAGTGAATTTTCATAGAAATGATCTGGCACAAAATATTTTATTATAACTTTTTTTTCTTGTAACATAGAAATCTAAATTTTGGTGTATAGTTTACTTTTTATATCGTAAACCTACCTACCAAATTTGGTTATCATAGCTTTCATATTTTTTTAGATAAAAAATTTTCAAATGAAAACTCAAAATTTTCCCGGAAAACCTCGTCCAATTTTTCTAAATAACGAACTTGTCAAAGCCATTTACAAAAGGAAGGTACATGCCAAATTTTATTAAAATCGGCTTATTACTTTTTGAGATATAAATTTTTTTGAATTTTTTTCAAATGAAAACTCAAAATTTTCCCGGAAAACCTCGTCCGATTTTCTTGACTAACAAACATGTCAAAGCCATTTACAAAAGTAAGGTATGTGCCAAATTTTATTAAAATCGGCTTATTACTTTTTGAGATATGAATTTTTTTCGAATGAAAACTCAAAATTTTCCCGGAAAACCTTGTCCGATTTTCCTGATTAACAAACTTGTCAAAGCCATTTACAAAAGGAAGGTATGTGCCAAATTTTATTAAAATCGGCTTATTACTTTTTGAGATATGAATTTTTTTCGAATGAAAACTCAAAATTTTCCCGGAAAACATCGTCCGATTTTCCTGACTAACGAACTTATCCAAGCTATTAACAAAAGAAAGGTACATGCCAAATTTTATCAAAATCGGCCCATTATTTTTTGAGTTATCGGTGTGATACATATATATATATATATATATATATATATATATATATATATATATATATATATATATATATATATATATATATATATATATATATATATATATATATATATATATATATATATATATATATATATATATATATATATATATATATATATATATATATATATATATATATATATATATATATATATATATATATATATATATATATATATATATATATATATATATATATATATATATATATATATATATATATATATATAAACATATAAAAATTGAAACTGACCCCGGATATGGGTTCTAGGGGTCCTAGTTCGCTCTCATTTGCAAAATTTTTTTCAAAACTCAAAAGTTGGGATCTCCCCATTAGTGAATTTTTTCTACGAAAATTCACTAAAAAGTGCGTTAAGAATGTTTTCACATAAACAAAAAAAATATTCATAAATAAATCATTGTTAAATGATAAGTTACGGGGTCAAAAATGCACAAAATTGAAAACGAGCCTTACATCTTCCACACAGTTCAAGATATAGATGTGCGGTTTTCGGCATTCGCTTTCTCACAAAAATCGAGCTTGTAACGTTCCAGTTAGTTTTTTTCTAGCCCCTCTACAAATTTATTTCCTATCAAAATGCTAATTATCCAATTTGGTCAACTCTGTACATATGTGATTACTTAGCAAAAAATTTATTGTCTTGTTATATACCTACTATTTAATGTCACAATTTTCAAAAATGGTACACATGAATGTCTTTATTTACAAATACCTACACTATAAGTGAAACTTACAAAACTTTAATAAACATTTTATTAAAATAACCCTGTATGTCTACTGGAAACAGGAATTAAAACTCTATCATTTTGTTCGACTGATATGGTTTGTTTTTATTGTTGTTAATATCATGTTTATATATTTTTCTTGTTGTTACAGGCTAAATGTAAATAAAATGCAGAAGAACAACAATGAATTGAATGTACACCACATTTCTAACTCGTATGATGTAACCGAATTTTTAAGAAATCACCCCGGGGGGTCGAATTATTTAGAACCTTATATAGGCAAAGA
This sequence comes from Tillus elongatus, assembly GCA_964006375.1. Taxonomy (NCBI): domain Eukaryota; kingdom Metazoa; phylum Arthropoda; class Insecta; order Coleoptera; family Cleridae; genus Tillus; species Tillus elongatus. The sequence continues at coordinate 129,188,854 of OZ023264.1, forward strand.
AGTTACCAAACGTATGATAGACACAAAACATTCAAATGCTGCATATTATTTATTACGGGAATACAAAGTAGATGGAAGAGACACTGAAAATCGCGAATATGGAGAAGATTTAGAGGTAAGTTGAATTAACTTTGATTTGTATTTTACCTTATAAAGCCTTTTTACACAATCGTATACATATTAGTGTGTTAACTGGTGGCCAAGAACTTTTTAGACCTTTAGAAGCTCTGAATTATAAACTCTTTCTGGTTGGTTACGATGCAAACAGGTTGTTTAATTGGTGCTTCTTGCAAATACTGTGCTATTTTTAATTTAATGTGGCTTAAATATTACAAGGTGTGCGCATAAAAGGTGGAGTAAAATAATATGGATACCTATAGCTGTAAACAACAACCCTATGATGGTAGATCTCGGACTTTTGTTTGTTAGTGCGCATGACGTCACATGCGAATCGTTTATATGCTTTGGTCCATAGTAAAATGCTAAAACCTAATTTATTTATTTATTATATACACTACAGTAAATAAACAAAAATTTTAACAAAATGGAAAACCGCATTCACAAAAAAATATTCTAGAACAAAAAATGCACTAAAAAGTAAAAAATAATTGCGTATTCTTCTGTCTACAACTTACAATCAACTTATTTTTTCCGCTCAATGTACGATCATTGCATTTACCACGCAACCACTTAAAATTAACCTCTAACTCCACACATACCTATGACTAGCAGACAATTATCAAAATATTTATTTAGAGTTCACCTAAGCAGAAAGTTTTAAATATATGTGTAGACTGCTTAAAAGACAATCAAATTATTAGGATCATATAATGTAAAATTATTGTTATTTTTGGAGTCGGTGTCAGCCAAGATGGGTTTGTAACTACTTAAACGTGAAATGTCTTACTATATAACAATTGGCATACACACTTTACACAAATAGACGCAGCATGCAGCGCGGGCGGGTCGATTGCGCGCGCGCGTCCGGAAGAATGGTTGGAGGGGTATAGCCGAGTGAGCGAGGCAAACGCGTACGCCGGGGATACGCCACTCAATCAAGAGAAAGAAGCAGTAGAAGTTACTTGGTTATAAACCGATTGCGATTCTTTTTCATTCTACACCGTCTTCCTTAAGATAATTCTTTATGTTTATTATTATAGCAACATTTTCGTATCAATGTTGCTTGATATTGTCGTATTAAATTTCATTTGTAAATAGGTTGAATTAGGTAATGGTACTTTGTCTTGAGAGAGGTATTGTCACAGCATAATATCTTATTAAAGTTCATTTGTAAATAGGTTTAATTAGGTGTGTGTGTGTGTGTGTTGTTGCATTCAAATTCATTTGTAAAAGGGTTTAATTAGGTATTGGTATATTGTCGTTTCAAGGTCCCAGGATATTGTCACAGTATATTGTATAAAATTTCATTTGTAAAATAGATTTCATAAGGTATTCTCGTATTATTAATGTAAGGTATATTGTCGTATTTCCTTGGCTGACACCGACTCCAAAAATAACAATAATTTTACATTATATGATCCTAATAATTTGATTGTCTTTTAAGCAGTCTACACATATATTTAAAACCTTCTGCTTAGGTGAACTCTAAATAAATATTTTGATAATTTTCTGTTAGTCATAGGTATGTGTGGAGTTAGAGGTTAAGTTGAAGTGGGTACCTACATTCTTGCGTGGTAAATGCATTGATCGTACATTGAGCGGAAAAAATAAGTTGATTGTAAGTTGTAGACAGAAGAATACGCAATTATTTTTTACTTTTTAGTGCATTTTTTGTTTTAGAATATTTTTTTGTGAAGTCGATTTTCCATTTTGTTAAAATTTTTGTTTATTTCTTTATTTTTAGTGAATCTGAAGCTTTATATCTGATTTAATTAGACGGAAGCGCAACGGTGTGATCCACAATCATCATCAATGTAGTCGAAGTCAATTATATACGCATTATTAAGGATAACTCAAAAACTACTGGTTGGATCCTGATCACATTTATATGAGACCACACGAGAAGCACCAGCTTTTAAATAAAAAAAGAATCAACAAAATCGGTTCACCTAGAAAAAAGTTCTGAGGTAACGCACAAGAATATCATCGTCGAAGTCAATTAAATACGCATTATTAAGGATAACTCAAAAACTACTGGTCAGATCCTGATGACATTTATATGGGACCACATCAGAAGCACCAGCTTTCAAATAAAAAAAGAATCATCAAAATCGGTTCACCTAGAAAAAAGTTCTGAGGTAACACACATAAAAAAAAACATACGGTCGAATTGAGAACCTCCTCCTTTTTTTGAAGTCGGTTAAAAATAAACCAAATTTGGATAGGTGAACAAACAGCTGTAAATTGTACATGATATTAAAATACCACATCTCAAAAACAATACAATTATAATAACAAAATATCTATGAAAATTTACTAAAGACATTAAACACAATGAATTTGAATTTAAAAAATTACTCCTGATGAAGCGTTCGCTTATCATAACACTACTGCCAGAATTGCGTTCGCGTTCTTCTGTATACAGGATGATTCATTGGTAAGGGTATGTAGATACGTTACCTGCGTATGTAGGTCACTTGTGCGATTTCATAGAACATATCGTTAGTGGGCCAATAATCCTTAATTACCAAGATACAGCCTGTTTTATTGATTTTGCCTATTTTTGTCTTGGACCATAATTTCAAAAAGCCCTAGTATAAAAAGCAAAATTTGGTGTGTATATTTTGCTCAATCATATTCTCAATTTAGCGGATACATAAATACAGGTCAGGTCAGAAAAAGTGGCCGAATTGTTAAATCTCAAAAAAGAACTTCGTGTATCGCAAATTTTAAAAATATGTTTTAAGATTTGGAAAGAGCACACCTACAAAAAAATAAGACAAATAAAATACATTTTTAAATTACGCGTCTTAGTTTTTTGTTCACTTTTTAGTGAATTTTCTTAAAGAAAATTCACTAATGTGATCCCGACTTTTGAAGTTTAAAAAATTCCTTCAAATAAGGGCTTATTAAGCCACCCCAGAACACATATCCGGGTTCAGTTTCAATTTTTATATGTTTATATATATATATATATATATATATATATATATATATATATATATATATATATAATTTTCTTAAAAATAATTACTAACGAAGAGATCCCGACTTTTGAATTTTGAAAAAATTTCTTCAAATGAACGCAAACTAGGACCCCTGGAACCCATATCCGGGTCCAGTTTCAATTTTTATATGTTTATGTATATATATATATATATATATATATATATATATATATATATATATGTATGTATGTATGTATGTATCACACCGATAACTCAAAAAATAATGGCCCGATTTTTATCAAATTTGGTGAGTAACTTCCTTTTGCAAGTGGCTGGCTTGGATAAGTTCGTTAGCCAGGAAAGCCAGCCCAGGTTTTTTCTTTCGGAAAAAAATTATATCTCAGGAAATACCAAAGTGCGCGTGTTTGTATTATAAATAGTGACCCACGTACCAAAATTTAGGTCTGTCAGTTTAAAGTCAAAAAAGTTATAGGCATTTAAAAAAATTGGGGTTTTCCTCAAAACGTCAAAGTCGCGATTTGAAACGTCAAAATTCGCAACATTTAGGCAAAGAACCTAAAACAAATACGGATTACGTAAAGAAAATGTCTCAAGAAGAGTGTTCTGCAAACCCTTAAGTTTCCGGTTCAACCGTCATTGTCCTTCATTTTACTAAAATATTTACAGAAAATTAATTTCAAATAGGGGCTTTTTCTGATGCTTTGGCTGTAGGTTTAGTTAAGTTGATGCTTTGGCTATAGGTTTTGTTAAGTTTTTGGCTTAAAGGTCGTCTATAATTTTTAGTCAAATTCGTAGAAGAAATTCGTTAATGGGGAGACCGCAACTTTGAATTTTAAAAAGATTTCTTCAAATAAGCGCAAATTAGACCCCCTAGAATCCATATCCGGATTGACTTTCACTTTTTATCCGTTTACATATATACAGGGTGACGCATTTCTAAAGCGAAGCTCAATATAACTGTTATTATACAAGATACGAGGAAAAATTGTATACGTTAATTATAGGGTGTCTTAAGCTGCATCTTATAAAAATATTTCGACAATCACAGGCTAGTTCATAAGTCGTTGGTGATCCCTACAATTGCTTTGGTAGCGAATTGTCCATTTTCAATAACTCAATTTGCTATTAACCTAAGGTTTGTTGGCTAGGAAACCAGTTTTCTCGGAAACATTTCAAGTTTATTTTCGGAAATGGTTTGTATATTTTCAAACAATAAGTAACTTAAATAAAATATGGTACATTGTTTCTACTATATAGGCCATACTAGTAACCAGATTGATGCCTGCTTGCATTAGAAAGACATGATATTTGCTAATAAAAACATTTTTATGAAAATTCACTTTTAACGCACTTTCTGCGTCCAGAGCTTTTTTATAAAAGGAAATTCTACAAAACTAAGAACCGAGTATGTCATAAAAAATACTGTTTTCTCTTTATAATTGACTACAGGTTAATAAAAATATTCATATTTAATAAAAAACTATTCATACAACGTAAGTCCTAAAAAGTATTCAAACATTCAATTAAAACCACTAGATTTACACATTACTTAATAATTTTGAAAGTCTTATAAGAAGGCTTTGAAAAACAATAATTAAAACTAAAATCTCTGACAGTCGATCACTTCTAAAAGGTTAAGCTAAACTTTGTTTAAACCTTTCTCACCTGAATAATAATAATCTTCAAAGGAAAATGCCTCAGTATTTCTCGAACGGAGAATATGAAGATATGTTGTATGTTTACGGCTTTTGTAAAGGAAACGGTCGAGCGGTTGCCAGAGAATATACTAGAAGATTCCCAAGACCTCGTATACCTAATCGCCAGACTGTTTCTAAAGTGTTTACTTATTCCAAAGAACATTGGCGATTTCCAACTGCAAAACTGAACCAACGTCAAGAAAGACACAATTTAGAACGTGAAGAATTAAGTACAGTTGAAAATAAAATTAGCATCCGAAGAATTGAAAGTGTATTAAATATTCTACAAACGACTGTTTGGCGAAGAAAACATCGACTTTACCCTTTTCATATACAAGTAGTACGGCTACAGCCAGAAGATTATGTCCCTCGCTTAAATTTTAGTCAGTCGATCAATAGAAATCGAAGAAATGTAAGATATTGTTTGCTGACGAGGCGCAATTTACAAGGGATGGTGTGTTTAACTCCAGACGTTTGGTCAGAAAATAACCCCCATTCTGTAAGTCAAGGTCGCAGCATAAAGTTTTTATAAAAGTTTGGTGTGGCGTTTTTAGTGGCCATTTAATGGGACCCTACAGTCTTCCCAATAGACTAACAGGTGAGATTTACCTATATTTATGAGAAACGTGTTGCCGGTCTGGTTAGAAAACGAAAATATTGAAGAGATTTTTTTCCAACATACTGGAGCTCCTCCATATTTCAAATTAATTGTGAGAAATTTTTACATACAAAATTTTCCAAACAGCTGTATAAGCCGCAGTGGACCTAATCCATGGCCACCGAGAACCTCAAATTTTAATGTGGTAGATTATTACTTGTGGGGAGACCTAATGGCGATGGTTTATGCTGAAGGGATTAATAACGAGGAGCAGTTGCTCGAAAGAATAAACAATGCGTGTGAAGAAATAAGAAATAATCCTGGTAAAATTGGGAGATCAGTCAACAGTTTGCTTAAAAGGGCTGGAATGTGTACTAACGAAAACGGTAGTCGTTTTAAACAATATTTGTAAATTTAAATGTAATTTAATAACCCAAGATACTTTTTCTTGATATTCTAAAAATAATTCTTTGTGAGGCCAGAGCAATAGTATTCACTTCTGTATTTAGTATGGAACAGTTTCACCAAGTAAGGGCAACAACAATTAAGGAAAAATAATTTGTTGTAGTTTGTAAGATTCGTTTTTTATTTGTTGTAAAATTTCTTTGTATCAAAAAAAAAATTGAAAATGAGACGTGCAATTTGAAAATGTACTTTATTTGTCTTACTTTTTATGCTTTTTTCAAATCTTAAAACATATTATAAAGGCTTAACCGATTTCCGTTTCACGGGAATACGTGAAAAAGCAGAAAAGTAGTTGTTAGGGTTAACTCGTTTAATACAACTATTTTAAACTTAACAACAAGTGCACAGTAATGCAATAACAACTAAAAATGAATGGAACTTCCATTTGTAAGGGGTCATTAATACTGGAGTTTATTAAGTGCTTCTGGGGTCACGGTACGGACGGCGAGACGCGCACTTCCCCTGGGCTGCGTTCGCTGTACCACTGCCTCTGACTGCAAGCAGGGTGGTTCCAAGCCGGCGTTGGGAGAAGCGGAGTTGCCACGTCTATGTTGGGATGTTACAATCTCCCCCTCTGGTCCTGATGCCGTCCCGGCGAAAGAACAGGATGGTTTAGGCTGGTGGGATGGGTGCTTCTTCTTCGGTGGTCTTCCTCTCTTTCGAAGGGGAACAACTGGGTGTGTATCCAAATCCAAGCCTCTTCTATAAGGGGTTAGCTCAGAACTATGATATACTCCTAAGGGTACGTCTTCGTAGGAAGTTGGGGAAAAAATTCTGGAGATGTCGTATGGTCCATCTCGTTTTGGGTGGAATTTGGAGGTGATTCCTCGGCTGGGGTTACTCCTAGCATGTGTGGTGACCAGTACTTGGTCTCCGACTTGATACTCCGGATGAGGACGTCGACGCTGGTCAGCATAACCTTTCTGGCGATCTTGCTGCTTGTCGTGTGTCTCACGAGCATATGACAAAACAAATGCAACTCGGTCGAGATACGGAGTTATCTGTGGTATAAAAGTATCGGCCTGTATAATGGCTCGTAAATCATGATTTATTTCATCTGGGCTTCTTAGTTCCCTAGCAAAAGTGAGATAGGCTGCGGAATAGCCCGTACTTATGCACTTCGATGAATTCATGGCGAAACGAATACTTGGCAATTTTTCTGATCATAGAGTGTGGTCTTGTCCAACTAAAATGGCAAGTCTTGGTTTCAGGTCTCGATTTTTCCGTTATACCATGTTAGCTTCTGGGTGGTAAATCGGTGTTAGACTTTGCTTTATGGAGAAAATGTAACAAACTTGCTGCATAATGGCGGATATGAACTGCACACCATTATCTGAGATCATTCGTCTTGGTAATCCATATCGCAGGAAAATTTCATTGGATAGGGTGATAGCACATTCCTCAGCCGTAGCTTTGACTAATGGAAAGAGCTCAACCCATTTGGAAGCTGTATCTTCGACTATTAGAATCCATTGTTCGTTTTTCGGGGTCGCTGGCAAGGGCCCAAACAAATCAACAGAGATGACTTCAAACCGCTGGTTGAGTACTGGCGTCTGCAGCAGTCCAGTCGGTTTTTGATTGGATGCTTTGTAGCGCTGGCAATCCAGGCATTTGTTGATATGTTCAGTAATAAATCTTCTCATTCCCGGGAAGTAGTACAACCGGGAGATTCTTTGAAGTGTCCTTTCAACACCATAGTGCGCAGCATTGGGAGAATCGTGGTGTTCTTGTAGCACTCGTTGACGTTCGTGAATAGGCACGACGAGCTGGGCCTCCTCCACATCCTCTTGGTCAGAGTAGCGATACAAGACTCCGTTGCTCATTATATAACCACGGGAGGTCCACATGGCATAGCTGTCGTCTTCGGGATTTTCGAAGCTATCAATTATCTTTTTGATTTCTGGATCTCTAAGCTGTTCTTCTCGTATATTGGCAGAAGATCGGCGAGGCAGATCCATACTTATCTGACAAATATCACACGTAATCTCATCCGGGTGGCTGCATGGAGGTCTGGACAGCATATCAGCTAGGATGTTCCTTTTCCCTGGCAGATACTCGATTTGGAGATTAAATCCTTGTATCATAAGAGCCCATCGGGCGAGCCTTCCCGTTGGTGATTTCAAGCTAAGCAGCCATTTTAGGGGTTGGTGATCTGTCATTACGATAACGGAGGAGTTATCTAAATATCCCCTGAATTTATTCAAGGCCCAAACAACAGCCAGGGCTTCTCGCTCAGTTGTGGAGTAGTTCTTCTCAGCCGGTAGCAACAAATGGCTGGCGTATTCCACAACATGTTCTTCCGAACCCTCCCCCTGGATCAGGGCTGCCCCTAGAGCATAGTTGGAAGCATCCGTTTTCAGCACATACGGTCTACAAGGGTCATTCTGTTGCAGGATGGGAGCTGACAGCAAGGCGGCTTTGAGATTCTGGAAGGATTCTATTTGAGCTGATCCCCAGGTCCAAGCGGCATCTTTCTTAAGCAGGTCGCTGAGGGGGCGTGACATATTGGCAAAGTTTTCGATAAAACGTCGATACCAGGAGCAGGTCTGCAAAATTGGCTGTAACTGCTTTACATTTCTGGGAGGCGTCATACTCGCTATGGCGGCAGTTTTATCGGGATCCACTTGTATACCTCTATTGGTAATCACGTGACCGAGATACTTCACTTCGGCACTCGCGAAGGTGCATTTCTCGCGGTTCACGCGAAGTTTGAAAAGTCTTAGGCGGTCTAGCACCTTTTGTAAGTCCTCTAGGTGCGATTCGAATGTCTCACTAAACACGAACAGATCATCAATGTAGGCTAGAAGCGATACGTCAGGAAGTCCGCTGCGTAGCCTATCGGTTAGTCTTTGGAAGGTTGAAGGCCCGTTCTTCACGCCGAATGGTAACATTAAAAACCGGTAGGTGCCGAAGGGAGTTACAAAGGCAGTCTTGTCTTTATCTTCTTCGCGCACTTTGACCTGGTAGTAACCCGAACGAAGGTCCATGGTGGTCATGTAAAAGGTTTTCTTAGTGGAATGCAGCAAATCATCCATTCGTGGAAGCGGGTAGGAGTCTGTTCTGGTGATTGAGTTTAAGGCTCGGTAGTCGATGCAGAGTCTCATGCCTCCATCTTTCTTTGGCACTAAAACCACGGGTGCAGACCAAGGAGATTCGCATTCCTCGATAACTCCCTCTTTTAATAGCCTGTCTAACTCTTGTTTAAGTATTTCTTTCTTCCCAGGTGTCATACGATATGGGGGAACTGAAATGGGAGCATGATCACCTGTTTCTATGCGATGTTCAGCAAAAGGGGTGGGCTCTCCCCCTAGTGCAAAGATATTCTCATTTAATTTTATTAGCTTTGCTAGTCTGAATTTTTCTTCATTTGTCAGAGCAATCCCTTCATCTGATCTAAGGATTTCCAGAGAAAAAGCGTCTACCTTTGAAGGGTCAGCAGGAGGTTCTCTCCGAACTACGTAATTAGCGTTTTCGAACTGTAGATCATACAAAATTCGGGGTTGGTTCGCAAAATTCCAACACTCTTGCCCAAAATTTAGTAATACGCCGGCTCTGGTGAGAAAGTCAATTCCCAGTAGCGTGACGTCGGCATCTGGCAGGACTGTAAAGTGTGTGGGTATACTTCTACTTTTCAACATCACATCTACGGCAACTGTGAAAACTTCCAATTGCTTTACAGAACCATCTGCGAGTTTTATGGAGGAATGTTTAGGAATAAAAGTCAATCCTTTGCGTCTCAGAATATTTGCTAGAGTTTTACTAGCAACACTTAACTTTGCTGCAGTGTCAATCATGCCTAGTCCGGTAGTACCCAGAATCTTCAGCTTGAAAATTGGTCTCGGTTGAGGCTGATGTGCAATGGTGGATTCATGGAATGCATAGAACTCAGCGGACGATGAAGCTGGTAGACGCGAACACGTCGGGCAGGTCGCTCTTACATAGCCTGGTCTTCCACATCCATAACAGTAAATTCTGGAAGATGCTGGCGGTGAAAAACTTGAAGCGTCCGTAGCGCGCGGCGAACGCGGAACCGACGCGGTGCGTTGCGGGTTTTCAATGTCTTGTCTTTCAGGAGCGGAAGGTTTAAGCGGCACCGAAGGTTCACTCTTTTCTTCTTTAATTTTATTCAACAATTTGCGACACTCGTCTTTAGAATGTCCAACAAACCGGCAGAACTGGCATCGTGGCTTTTTATTGTCTTTCGGAACACCGGGATCACGCGGCTGTTCATATCTCTCGAAAGTTTCTTCAGCGAGCCTATAACGAGTTAAAAGTTCGGTAAAAGTCTTAACCTCGTCTCGCGGCACTTTCTCGCGAACGCGTTTATGGAGTAGTCCATACACCATATCGATTTGAGTCTCTTCGGTCAATGTATTGGCAGGTAACTGCGCTAATATTGTACGCGATTTACAAATAAATATGTCACAAGGCGTGTTGGTGTCTTGATCACAAGAAAACAGATCTTTATATACACGATACGAGGGTTTTTGGGGGACAAATGTAATGCGCAGCAAGCTAATGGCTTCTTGCCAGGATTTAATACCAGTCTTTACACCAAAAAACCAACTAGATGCAAAACCGTCAAGCAACATTGGTAAACCTCTTAAGGCGTTTTCATATGATACACGGCAAATCTTTAAAAATCAAAATTGAGTCAATAAATGCGTTAACATCTGAGTCTTTAGAACCATCAAATCGCGAAGAACAATTCACAAAACTTCCATCTTCTACGGGTGACGTTGAACTCGGTGTATTTGATAGTCTTTGAAGTAACATTTCAAATTGTTCAGGTGAGAAAACAACATTTGCAGAAACCCGAGGTTCTGGTGTCGTTTGGTGATTTCTCGGCATAGTGAAAATATCAAATTTAAAAATGTTCATTGAACGTAATTTTAGATATGCTACTAAAGTCACAACCTGACAACATGGTACGTATTTTATCCTAAATACAGTCTATGAGATCACACAAAATATTCAAACAGGCATAAAATTCTAGGAATAAGTTCAAGTTCAGATAAACAAGTGACGACATTATGAACGGTAGCGAGTAGCTGGGATACTGCTTCAAGGTTAACTACTCTAGGGTCCGCCGCTACAAATGCTGAAATATCCAGGTATATACACTATGTAAAATATATATAAATACGTTCTGCATGGAACGGGGCTCTAACTTCACCGGCACGGTGAAATATATCCTAGCTGCGGGTATCTTGTCCTCTCTCTGCAGGTTTTACGAAACTAGAACAGACTTACCAAGTTTCTCCGCCGGTATTGGACGTCACGATACCTAGCTTGGATGGAATATGTGCAGTTGAAAATGATGAACACAAGCACTTTTAATTTAAAACAACTTTTTAAACGGCCACTTAGTATGGGCGCCAATTATAAAGGCTTAACCGATTTCCGTTTCACGGGAATACGGGGAAAAGCAGAAAAGTAGTTTTTAGGGTTAACTCGTTTAATACAACTATTTTAAACTTAACAACAAGTGCACAGTGATGCAATAACAACTAAAAATGAATGGAACTCCCATTTGTAAGGGGTCATTAATACTGGAGTTTATTAAGTGCTTCTGGAGTCACGGTACGGACGGCGAGACGCGCATTTCCCCTGGGCTGCGTTCGCTGTACCACTGCCTCTGACTGCAAGCAGGGTGGTTCCAAGCCGGCGTTGGGAGAAGCGGAGTTGCCACGTCTATGTTGGGATGTTACAATATCTTTTAAATTTTCGATACTGGGTGTTGCTCTTGAGATTTAACAATTTTGCCACATTTTTCTGATGATCTGTGTTTTGATTTCGCTAAATTGAGAAATCTATATAGCTGATTGAACAAAATATACACACCAAATTTTGCTTCTTTATACCTAGTGGGCCTGAAATTACGGTCCAAGATACAAATAGGCAAAATCAGTAAAACACCGTGTATCTTGCTAATTAATGATTATTGACCCATTACGAATGTTGCTATTGACTCGCCCAAGTGACCTACACACGCAGGTGAAGTATGTATACCTACCAATGAATCATCTGTATAATTTGAAATTGCAAAATAACAAGGACACATAGAAATGATTACTTAACGAGTTGTAAAAAATTAATTTAAATAATGTTTGGGACTCTTAATACAGAGAAATTATGATGTATTTTTAGATATTTTTTTGTTTTATCCTCTATCTTTAAAACAAAACAAAATTTTGAATTTAGTCTATACTATGACAAGTGCCTGTAAATTCAGTCTCAAGATTAGTATATATATATATATATATATATATATATATATATATATATATATATATATATATATATATATATATATATATATATATATATATATAATTTAAAGTTTGCGATGCCGTATAGAACAGATGAGTTTTAGGCTAAACAAATTACCCTTTTTTAGAAACTGGTAGACTGGAGTAAACCAATGTTAAACCAAGTGACACAACTCGGCCCAAATTACAAAAAATGGGTTGTAGCTCCTGTTGATAGACCTCTAAGGCTGTTTGAAAATCCCGTTTGTGAATTTTTGACAATCACACCATGGTACATAGTTCCTGTTGTATGGATCCCAATTGTTACGTACTGTATGTACTTTGGAATTAAAAAGTATATTGAAATTACTGGAGGTAATTACCACAAACTTTTAAATTCTTTATAAATCGTTTTTTTTTTAGACATTATAGTTATTTGACTTTAATCATGTTACAATACTTTATACCCATGTGCTTGAACATTTTTAAAATCTTGACGCAGCAGATGCGTTATAGTAGTGAATATTCATAAATATGGGTTTCATAAAGAATATTATTTAAATGGTGATAAAAGTTCAAAAAACTTTTATAGAAGCTTATATGTAGCCCTATGATTAAGATTGTAGGCGTCAAAACGTAATTATAAATATAGGTAGAAATAAAAAAGTAGCAAGTGCGTTATGGTAGTGAATTTTCATAGAAATGTTCTTAATAACGAATATGACTTTTTTTAATGAAAGCAGACATCAAATTTGGTGAACAATATAACCTATATAGTGAAACCAATGTACCATATTTCATTGAAATAACTTTATTATTTGAAAGTGTACAAATATTTTCCAAAAATAAACGTAAAATGTTCCAGAAAAAAACTGAATTCCTAGCCAACGAACCTAAGGTCAATAGCAAACTAAGTTATTGGAATTTGAAACGATTGATGAAAATTCGATAGCATAACGCACTTGCTGTGTCCGAATTGTTTTCTTACAAAGATGCATTGCATTTCGATGGAAAATGCAAAAATGCAAAAAAGGCGTGTTCGAGTAAAAAAAAGAAAATGCGTATTTGTATAGCCCATAGGCTACCCTGTGATTCTAAAAATAATTTTATAAGATACAGCTCAAGACACCCTATAATTAACGTATACAATTTTTCTTGTATCTTATATAATAACGGATATATTGAGCTTTACCCTAGAAATGCGTCACCCTGTATATATGTAAGCAGGTAAAAACTAAAGTTAATCCCGGATATGGCTTCCAGGAGGCCTCGTTCGTGCTCATTTGAAAAAATCATTTCAGAAATGTCGCTGTCTCTTCAATGGCCAGGTTTTTCTACGAAAATTCGCTAAAAAGTATAGCCTATTAAACCATAAACGCTATAACTAAAACTACTCCCAAAGCATCAGAGAAATGGTCTATTTCAAATGAGTTTTCTAGAAATATTTTTATTAAAATGAAGAACCATGACGGTCGAAGATGGAACTTAAGGTTTTTAAAACACACTTCTAGTCATATTTTCTCTATATAACTCGTATTTGTTTCAAGTTCTTAGCCTAAAAGTTGTCAATTTTGACGTTTCAAATCGCGCCTTTGACGTTTTAAGAAGAAAAAGTATAAAATTTTCAAAGTTTTTGCGCGAGAAAACTTAATCTTTTTAATCTCTGTAATATATAATAGATTTTGTTATCGACACAAAATATGTTGGTGTTTCCCTGGTCATCAGTGGCACCCAATTTTTTTCTTTAAATGCCTATAACTTTATTTCTTTTAACCTAGAGATCTAAATGTTGGTATATAGTATACTTTTTATAATATAAACCTGCGTACAAAATTTGGTTGTCATAGCTTTGTTATTTCTGAAGATAAAAAAACTGTTCGAAAGAAAACCCAAAATTTTCCCGGAAAAACTGGCCCGATTTTCCTGCCTAAGACCTTTAAGTTCGGTGTGATACATACATCCATATATATATATATATATATATATATATATATATATATATATATATATATATATATATATATATATATATATATATATATATATATATATATATATATATATATATATATATATATATATATATATATATATATATATATATCGAAACTGACCTCGTATATGTGCTCTAGGCGGTCCAGTTTGCACTCATTAAAAGAATTTTTTTCTAAATTCAAAAGTCGCGATCTCCTGATTAGTGAATTTTAGAATAAGAATTCTTAGGTTGGCAAATATGTCAGTGTGAATTTAGATCTGGCATTTGACGATAATTATAGGCAAGTAACGTAACCATTAATTATTTCATATATTACGTCTGAGCCTCTCGGTTTTATTCGTGTACGAAACTTAATTATAAAGTTTCGGTCTCTCAACCCAGAATACTCTCGATTGTCAATTAAATCTCTCAAATTGTTTCATCATATAAAAACTTTTACTCTTGTGCCCTCCTCCTATATCATATGGCTACCTTATGCAATGGAACCACTGTCCATCCATTTTGATTCCTGCTGTGTTTTCCTTCAGCCTATTTACTGCATCTTCTATGAATAAATTAAAAAACTATTATTTTTATTAGATTTTATAAATGTATTTTACTAATTTTTGTGTGCATACAGTTAGAAGTATTTTTTATGATCAAAATACTACTGTGACATGATCATGAAATCAAGTTTGTGACTGTTGACGCGCTCTAAATAACTTCATACTTTTCAATTGTTGCCATAATGATAATTAAGCCTTCCCTTAATTATACTTATCCTGTGCTTATATATGTAATATAAAAAAGTGACCCTATTTAATTTAGTGCTGTATTCCATATTATCTGAAAACGACATAGGCAAGAAAGTGGAATGTAATTTCTATAAATTTGCACGGATGGTTTTAGAAACATGCGTAGAACCCCTCTTAGATGTACAAGCCACAAGACAAATTTCTTGCAAAAAACCCCCAAGAAAGTTAAGCGACCAAGAATGAATATGGGTGCTGAGGACGGGGGTGGTAAATATGAGCGGAAAATGCTTAAAAAACCACTTGGTTGGACTTTGAAAAGATGCGTTTTTCACATTTTGCAGCAATATGTCCTTTAAACCCTGTCTACCCCACACAACACCCATATTCGCCCCAGGTCCCGTAACTTTCTTGGGGGTTTCTCCCAAGAATTTTTTTGTGCTTTATGCCTTGAGAGTGATTCTACACATGCACAAGGGAAAGGACAACCCCCGGTGTTTTGAGTGAGGAGGCAGAAACCCTCTTCGGCTTGTGGGCCCTTCTTCCTCCCTGCATGCACACCCTCAATGCATGAACCAAGGGAATTTTTGTCTATTTTTTGAGTATATTTCCTGTTTATCAATTTATTTGTTTGAGTTTTGTATCCAACTTACTGTATAAATATTTATGCTAGAGATCACGTTTTTGCTTGCCCTTCTTTCCTTATGTTTTACGGTTCCTAATTAAATAAAGTCATTTTTATAACTTTTAATATAAGGCTAAGGCACTAATACATTATATATTATTCTTATGAAAATTCACTACCATAACGCACTTGCTGTGTCCAGAACTTTTTAATTGTTTTCTAATAAAAATTTATGTTTGTGTTTTCATTAATTTGGTTTGCATTTAGGTGCTATAATAGCAAATATTTATTATATTTATTAAATATATACGTATGAAATATGTTTTATACAAGAAGTTACAGACTTGTACTATAGCTACATTAACATACATAATTTAAGGATAACAGCCAAAATACCTCGATATTTAAAATTCCAGCATCAGCAAAGTTGAAGTTTGTCAAATTAAATAAAACATTCACTTAATCTCCAATTCCTCCGTCTATTGCTTTTTACCATCAATCTAGGACTCTCCATTATAACTTTTTATCTACAATTTTAGCGAATTTTTATTTTAAAAAGTTCCTTAATAGAGAGGTATCGATGTTGAGACTTTGCAAAACTTTTTTTTCAAATGAGAGCGAATTTGGGCACCTATAACCCGAAACCAAGATCCGTTTAAATTTATATATATATATATATATATATATATATATATATATATATATATATATATATATATATATATATATATATATATATATATATATATATATATATATATATATATATACAGGCTGTTCTACAAGCTCTATGACAAACTTTGCCAGATAAAAGCTATCATAATTCTAAACAATTTTTCTTAATGAACATGGGTCCGATTCGCTTTTGTTAAGAATTTACAAGCATTGAACCTTTATTAACAATTAACAATAAAAATTTAACTTAAATCAAAATCACAAAACTTAAGACTATAAAAATTGTTCGAAATGTCCACCCTCGGCTTGAATGCAAGCCTCACATCGACGAACTAAAGATTCGGTCACTCGAAGGATTAGATTTGGATCATTTCTTATTTGGTTAGCTGCATCTCGAATTATTTTAAGTAACTGCTGATAAGTAGTGATTTCATCATGGTAGACCAGCTGCTTCATGTGTCCCCATAAATCAAAGTCCAGAGGATTGAGATCTGGGCTACGAGGTGGTCATGATATTGGACCTCCTTGACCTATCCATTTATTTGGGAAATGTTCATTTAACCAAGCAGCAACTTGTCTTCCTCTATGTGGTGGTGCGCCGTCATGTTGATACCACATATTCTGAATAATATTAAGTTGTACATCATCAATGAACTCTAAAAGGTCGTGTTCTAAGAAATGTCTATACAGATCTGCATTTAAACGATCATTTAGAACATGCACATGTAATAGATTATTGTTGAAAATGCCACCCCTAACGTTGACACTGAATCGTTGCTGAAATCGTCTTGATCTAATTGCATGTGGATTTTCCAACGCCCATACATGTTCATTATAATTATTATTTATGCCGTCCCTAGTAAAGCACGCTTCATCAGACCACATGACGAGCGAAATGAATCTATCATTTTGTGTTTGTTGCTGAAGTAACCAGCGACAAAATTCTAATCGCTGTGGGGCATCTCCAGTATGCAACGCTATATACATTTTGGCGATGAAACGGATGTAACATTTTTCTGTTCAATACACGCCATGCAAAATTCGGTGATACATGAACGTTACTAGATATACGCCGAACACTAATTGAAGGGTTATCGAGGGCAGCATCTATTACATTTTCTTCATATTCTACATTTATTTCAGTAGTTCGAATGGCCTTCTTTGGAGCAGGGTTACCTGCTTCTCGAAGTCTACGAAATGATGCACTAAACACCGTGTGGGCAGGTTGGGGTCTATTTGGATATCTGCGTCGATATTCTCGAGCTGCTTCTCTGGCGTTCCCATTGGAATACCCATATACAAACACAATATCTGCATATTCCTCAGTTGTGAATAAATGCATTGTTTATTTAGAATTTTTACACGAAGTATCAAATATTGTACAATTAAAATGACACTAACAATATTTATTGTCATAACAACTGTCATTTCTTATTTATCAGCCTACTTTTGATTGACGTAGGTGTACCTATATTTTATAGGTGTGCATTGTTTCACATTCAAATGATTTTATGTCACTTCCTGGTTGACTGGAAAAATTATGATTCTTTAAATGCTTGTAACTATTAAACAAAAACGAATCTGACCCATATTCATTAATAATATATATATATATATATATATATATATATATATATATATATATATATATATATATATATATATATATATATATTATTTAATAACCGTTCAGTTAATTTTTGAGCTCATTACAAATCAGAAAAATAACTGAAACTAAATGTTGTATGAATATTAATCCCCACATGAATTAATACTTGAGCAGATTTTTAAAGGCGCTACAAGGACAAAATTTGAAACTGGACAACGAAATTGTTGCTAGTAAATAATTCTAGGTATATGACATGGAAATGCACTCATTCTTTTGATTAAACTGATGATCACTTTTTTTAGCGGCCATGAATAAAACTAGCATGCTTTGTCTCTTATACATAGTGTTCACGGTAATCGTTTCAATAGCTATCTCCGTTATTATTGGAGCTACAATGTAGTTTAAATGGGAAAAGTTTTTCAAATTTCCACGAGCATCTCGATTCTGACGTTAAAAAAACAATTGCGAACCGAAGCGCTGAGATTGACATCTCAAGTTCATTTTTCTAAATGGAACGCTAGGGATTTTTCCGGCTAGTTCAACTGCAAATTCGATTGTCCATCTTATGAAACTAACACGTTCTTGTCGATTCTGCATAGTTCCAGAGATATCTAGATCTGGATATGCTTATTCGTGGGAATCGTTCACAATAGCTATCTCCGTTATTATTCGAGCTACAATGTGGTTCAAATAGGGAGAGTTGTTCGAATTTTCGCGAGCATCTCGATTCTGATGTTAAAAAAAAACAATTGCGTATTAAGTTACTAAGATTGACATATCAAGTTTATTTTTCTAAATGGAACGCTAGCGATTTTTCCGGATAGTCCAACTGCAAATTCGATTGTCCATCTTATGAAGCTTACACGATCTTGTCAATTCTGCAAATTTTCAGAAGTGTCTAGATCTAAACATGCCCGTTCACGGAAATCTATAATGACCATCTATTTTATTATTGGAGCTACAATGTGGTTCATATGGGGAAAGCTGTTTAATTTTCACAAGCATCTCGATTCTGGCATAAAAAAACAATTGTGCTCCGAATTACTGAGATTGGCATATCAAGTTTATTTTTCTAAATGGGACGCTAGGTATTTTCTCGGATAGTCCAACTGGAAATTCTAATGTTCATCTTATGAAGATAATACGTTCTTGCCGACACACTTTTGAAATATTTTCTTACCACTGTTACATATGTTGTATGGGGTACTGTCAAAACATGTTAGTTTTATTCGTGGTCGCTAAAATAAATTGATCATCCCAAAATGACCATACCCCTTTCAAGTATTATTGCCATTAACATGTACTGTTCTAATATAAATTTTGACTTTTCAGATGAAACTCCTGTTTTGTACGTAGTGTTAAGTTTGTTATGTGGTTTTGTGTTGTGGACGCTTGTAGAATATTCTCTTCACAGGTGGGTGTTTCATTTGGAACCCTCTGGAAAGTCTAAGCTGGTGATATACGTACACTTTGCCATCCATGGCCTTCACCACAAGGTAAGTTATAACCACTCGTTTCAAGTTTCATAGTTTAAATTAGCAAATTAATTAAACAACTCCGTAGAGAATAAATATGTAGGGACTATTTCTCTGGCATCACAAGTTCGTGTTTTCTTTTCTGCAACCGGTTTCGTCTTTTACGGCATCGTCAAGAAGAGGAAATTTAAATTTATATGCATTCATGACAAATATAAAGAAAAGTCCGTTGCTACGTTAGGGTACTTTTATAAAAAAAATATTAGAAAATAAAATAGACAGATGGCGTATTTAAAATGTCTACGTGATGTTATGTTAATATTTAACATTTATAGCGAATTTAAAAAAAAATCGCTAATGACGAGATGTGTGTGTGTATGTATATATATATATATATATATATATATATATATATATATATATATATATATATATATATATATATATATATATATATATATATATATCCGACCGATAATTAACAAAATAATGGACCGATCTTAATCAAATTTGGTGCAGGTGACTTGGATAAGTTCGATAGCCAGGAAAATTACACCTGGTTTTCCCGAAAATTTTGTGTTTTCTTTCTAAAAAAATTATATCTCCGGAAATAAAAAAGTAAGGGCAACCAAATTTAGTACAAGTGTTTGTATTATAAAGAGTGAACCCTGTAAATTTGGGTCTCTATCTTTAAAGACAAAGAAGTTATGGCCAGTTAAAGAAACAAATTGTGGAGTTTTCCTCAAAACGTCAAACTCGCAATTTGAAACGTCAAAATTGGCAATGTTTAGGCAAAGAACGTAAAACAAATACGGATTGTGAAAAGAAAATGTTGCAAGAAGAGTATTCTGCGAACCCTTAAGTTTCAACCGTCATTGCCCTTCATTTTACTAAAATATTTACAGAAAATTCATTTCAAATATACCCTTTCTCTGATGCTTTGGCTGTCGGTTTCGTTAAGTTGATGCTTTCGCTGTAGGTTTAGTGAAGTTTATCGTTTAACAGTCTATAATTTTTAGCTAATGTAGAACAAATTCGTTAATGCATTTTTGCATTTTTGTAAGAAAAATCTGGACGCAGTAAGTGCGTTTTGGGGGGACGCAGTAAGTGCGTTTTGGTAGCGAATTTTCATTAAATCCTTCAAATTTTAATAACTAAATTTGCGATTAACGTAAGCTTTGTTGGTTAGGAAACCAACATTTAAGTTTATTTTCGGAAAGTTGTTGTATATTTTCAAACCATAAGCAATTTTGATAAAATATAGTACATTTTTCCTACTACATAGGCTATACTGGTAATCAGATTGATGCCTGCTCGCAT
This sequence comes from Tillus elongatus, assembly GCA_964006375.1. NCBI lineage: Eukaryota > Metazoa > Arthropoda > Insecta > Coleoptera > Cleridae > Tillus > Tillus elongatus. Next base: position 129,209,385 of record OZ023264.1, read on the forward strand.
TTGCTATTTAAAACATTTTACTGGAAATTCACTTCCACAACATACTTGCTGCATCCAGACTTTTCGAAAATGTTTATATATTTTCAAAAAATAAAGTTATTCCGATGAAATATGGTACATTGTTTCTACAATATAGGCAACCAAGCTTGATGCCTGCTTTCATCAAAGAAAGACATTTGCTATTAAAAACATTATTAAGAAAATTCGCTACCATAACGCACTTGCTGCGTCCAGACTTTTTATGTTTATTTTTGATATCTACAATCTACTTTTATCAAATATTAAGTAAATTTCTGACAGTAATAAGATTCAAATAAGGTATCTCAAGCCCCTATTTAAAATTTGGTGGTTGTAGCTGTCACTCGAAAGGGGTGAATATAGGGGTGACGTTTTCACGTTGCAGGATGTCGTTTTTTAATCTAAAATTCCTCTCTCGGGATTTTTTTATAAATATCTACAATAATTGAGACACTGAATTTATTGTATTTGGCGGTTCCATACTGTATCTTTATTCATTTGATATAACTGTAGAATCTATACTTATTTGTTTTAGCACTAAAAACAATAACACAACACCAAATAATAACACACACTATAATAGCACGTTTCTTGTGGTAGATGTGGGGAATGCTGATTTTATTTTTGTTCTACCAGTAAACCATAGACCATCACAGATAACACAAACAAATAGCCCTTCTGAATATCTTGATAACATGTCTCAAACATAAATGTATTTAATAATTTAATCACTATAGGTGGGTAACATACTGTCACACGTCTATGAGAATTAAGTTTATGAACTTTGTTTATTCTATGGTCAGATGTCGTTTATAAAGTGTGTTGGTAAGAGCGAACACTCTGGAATGATATGTCTAGAAGGACCAGAAGTGACAGGTATATAAAAGTTTAGAAGGTTGAGACTGGTGTTGGAAAATAGTTGCTCCTAATAAATTAGTAGTTTAAAAAACTGTGTTTGTCAGTCAACGAATCCAGAACCCCGTAGAGCGTGGCACTAACATCATGACTATCGGCTGTGAAAAAATAATAATGTCGCCTGGCAGTAACCTGATAGTGCGGAAAATCACCATAGAGGTAAATAGCAACGTCTGCCGTGAAACTGCCATTCCAGTGAAGAGAGCTGTGAGGGGAAGAGGCGACCAAGTTACTCAGCCAGAAGTAAATGGAGAAGAAAGTATGAGAGAAGTACAAGACGAAGGTTGCAAAGACCACGTAAATGTGAAGCAAACCCAGAAAAAGGTCAGTAAACACATCTGTTGGAACAGAGCCGATGACGACAGGATGAATAGAGCCCGCCGAGATATTTGTGCAAGTAGAAAAATCAGAACAACAGCAACTACACGGAAAAACCAGTACCACCTAAGGACTTTGCTTGAAGAAAGATCCGACATATTGACGAGAAGGAAAACCATCCACTCTGCGGTCGGAATGCATATACGAATAGAAAGCGACCGCATGAAGACCCGTTATGACGGGCCACCTAATTCAGCTGGTTTTAAAAGAAGAAGAAGATCGGGTTTTGTTCTACAAGCCAGTACGACGCAAGCGACGGTCACCTAAACTACAGAAATTATGGGAAGGTCCTTATAAGGTGGTCAAAGTGATCAATGACGTTGTCTATCGAATTCAGAGGAGCCCGAAGAGCAAGATGAAGGTGATCCATATGCACAGACTTACGCCATTCCAAGAAATGTCAGAAGTCGATTGGGACGTCGAATATAAGAGGGGGGCAGTGTCACATTTGTCTATGAGAATTAAGTTTATGGAGTTTGTTTATTCTATGGTCAGATGTCGTTTATAAAGTGTGTTGGTAAGAGCGAACACTCTGGAATTATATTTCTAGAAGGGACCAGAAGTGACAGGTATAGAAAAGTGTAGAAGGTCTAGAATCTCTATGGACAGTATAAATAGACGAGCGGTGCGCAGAGTAAGTTAGTTTAGTATTGAATCAATGGTGGTGGAAACAAGTGATCATAGAGTATTAACCGAGTTAGCAATAAGTGTTGGTGTTTAAGAAGCGATCATAGAAAGCGAATAGTGGAATATAGTTCTATGGATATTTGATAATAGAGAGAAATATTTTAGTTGATACTGGTGTTGGAAAATAGTTGCTTATAATAAATTAGTAGTTTAAAAAGCTGTGTTTTGTTAGTCAACGAATCTAGAACCCCGTAGAACGTAACAATACATTAAAAGCATTACTGCTTGAGACAGATCAGGAGGATTAGGAGTCAGGAGTTAGCTTTTTGACGGTCACTATAATGTCTACAAGAAACATCTTTTTGGTGTCTGTGCGTGTGTGTGGTAGTATTAGTGTTTCCAGTGAAATAAGGAATATAGAATCTACATCTATATTTTTAATGTGGATGTTTCATGTTCATAAAAGTTAAATCATAACACGAAAGAGAATAATAATCACAATAACAATAGTACACATTAATCATCAATCCGCTCAAATGCAACATCCAATACGATTCGTACTGATTCGCATGCCGACGAAATTAACCAATCATTAACCTAAAAATCTAAGGATATAATGAGCTCAGTGGGATCGGCAAATATCCGTCATGTGGCCAGGTCCTTTTCTGTGTACAATACCTGATAACAGGGTGAACATTGAATTGAATTGCTGAGTTCAAAAGCAGTATTAGTCCAAAAAGTTAGTTTAGAGATAATCAAATAGCTTCCTAGATTTTGTATTAATAAAAATGCAATTTTAGTAAGTGCAGACGACTTATAGTAATCTTGGAAAGCAAGCTCTCTGTGAAAATAATTTTGAAAAGAAAATAAATGAAACCAAGCTACAAGCCGAAAAACAACGTGGACTCATACTGTTCTTGAACTCAATCAATTTTCACAAAGAAAATTTTCTAGCTTTAAGGACTTTAAATAGGAAAGGGTCTCTGATCCTCATGAAAAACGAAATATATCACATTAGGTGTTATTCAGAAGTTTTACATAACATTTTCGCTTAGAAATATTGAATATGGAGTATGTTCTCAGCGAAGTGGGTAGCTACTTTCAGTCTTCTTCATTATTAGTCGTTGTCGACCAAGAAACCACGTGACAGTAAAACTCCAAAGTCTCACCAGTTATATATTTCAGTACTTTCTTGGTATCGGTGATTTTTTTCCTTAATCGGATTGGATTGGAAGTGGGGGGTCTACGGCTATTTTGTCTCAAAAGCTAAAAAGTATGAGAAATAAAGCCATTGATATAGCCATACGTGGTGACACATTCTGCGGCCGAACTGTCGTAGACAAACTATTTGAAGTTAGAAGTTGTTCTGCATTATTACGTCTAAACCCAAATGCAGTGGTCGTTATTTTGTCGGGGTCGAGCCACCAGTTTGAAAAAGCAATAATGTCTTTGTAAGTTATGGTTTTACAGTAAACGGGTTCTTTCCTCTGCACGTAACATCATATCTTCATAGTCTTCTGGTAAGTAAATCCGGTCATGATGCCCTACTAATCTCTCGAAGTTTCTGTCACAGGGCAGAAATGAATGACCTCTGTGTTATTTGGACCGGGCGTGACAACATAGTACTTGGTTCCGAACTAGGTGGCGACACGTTCACCACTCACTTAGTGTTTTGAGACTGGCTATACTATAGCCGTGTTATTTTTGGTGCAATTTTGCTACAATTAGTATGCCGTACTGAAGAGCTCTAATGAGAGCGAAACCCGTCTACGGTTCTAATTGTTGCGAGAATGCATCTAGTCTTACATACTTTGTCCCTATATTGGGGTAGAAATGGGCCAGGACTAACAATTTTTTAAATTGTTAGTTAGTTGTATACTGTCTCTATTTTTAACACTCTGTGTTATTTGGAGCTGGCGTGACAACATAGTACTTGGTTCCGAACTAGGTGGCGACACGTTCACCACTCACTTAGTGTTTTGAGACTGGCTATACTATAGCCGTGTTATTTTTGGTGCATTTGTTGCTACAATTAGTATACCGTACTGAAGAGTTCTAATAAGAGCGAAACCGGTCTACGGTTCTAATTGTTGCGAGAATGCATCTAGTCTTACATACTTTGTCCCTATATTGGGGTAGAAATGGGCCAGGGCTAACAATTTTTTAAATTTTTAGTTAGTTGTATACTGTCTCTATTTTTAACACTCTGTGTTATTTGGAGCGGGCGTGACAACATAGTACTTGGTTCCGAACTAGGTGGCGACACGTTCACCACTCACTTAGGGCCTCTCACGGTAAAAAAGTGGTATATTTTCTTGAAGCGCCGATATCCCTGTAGTGCCGGAAGCAATCGAACCACCGTATTATTACGATTCTGTCCTGAACATCCATTATAACAGATATGTAGTTCGGTAATACAGATGTGTAGTTCAGTAATATCTGCAGAAATGTGAGGTTGTATGTAATCGTTTAGAAAGGTACATACTTCATCTGGTCCCTTCCGAGCTGGACCTTCATGATAAGTATTAGAGATGCCAGTACTATATTTCATATTATGGATCTCGAATGCATACACCCACAGCTATCGAGTTGTGCGTTGGCCCTAAGAACAGTATAAGTCCAGGACTTGTACTGTTCTTCAACTCATCACCATAAATACGTAATGCGTAGCGACATAACGGTAGAGTTTAAAGTACTGTTCTTCAGCGCAATCGATAGAGACAAATTTTAAATACTTTGGCTATGTCAACTAAAAACCGCCATTTTTGGACTTATACCTACCGTTTTTGAACCCACCCATTCAATTACTCTGTCAGTCAACCAGACCTACTTGTAGGATTATATATGTTCCTTCGTATCTTTTTCTCGAATGCATACACCCACAGCTATCTTGTTGAGCGTTGACCCTAATAACAGTATAAGTCCAGGACTTATACTGTTCTTCAACTCATCACCATAAATACGTAATGCGTAGCGCCATAACGGTAGGGTTTAGAGTAATGTTCTCCAGCACAATCGATAGAGACAAATTTTAAATGCTTTGGCTATCTCAACTAAAAACCGCCATTTTTGGACTTATACCTATCGTTTTTGAACCCACCCATTCAATTACTCCGTCAGTCAACCAGACCTGCTTGTAGGATTATATATGTTCCTTTGTATCTTTTTCTGTAATAAATTATTTACATCCAAACATTAACAAATTTTTTTCTAAAATTTCAGGTGCCATTTGATACTAGACGATTAGTATTTCCACCTATTCCTGCCGCTGCAATCACATATGTGTTATACAAGATCCTTCAGTTAATTTTTTCTGAATCTGTGATTTATTTAGTTTTAGCTGGTGGTATGGCAGGTGAGTTTATATTATTTATAATCAATCGCCTTTTATATTTTTTTATATTTGTTACAAAAACTTTTTTTGACTATTTAATTTTGGCAATTACAAAGATTATATTAAAATAATTATATTGAAAAAAATCCTATGTTGAAATAAAATAGTTGTACAACATTCACCACAGAAGAATATTTTAAAAGTTATTACATGATAATTATAGTATACCAACACAGCTTAAACAGGTATAATAATAGGCCAAAGAAGTCTAAATTTTTCTAACGCGTTCAGTGCTTTACCAGGTGGAAATATATAGTAACGAACTTATCACTGGTGCAGCAAAATATACTGACTTTCAAGAAAATCCGAACACCGAGTAAGAGTTCAAAATGTTAATAAGATTTATACATAATGTCTGTCTAATAAAACTTAAAAAATGATTTTCAAACTACAATATTAAAAAATAAGAAAGTTATTTAATGAAGAGTGGGTCCGCCGCGGTTTCTTATACATGCGATAACTCTTCATCGGGCATGCCTGAAATGAAATAATTTATGGTATTGTACGAAGCAGAAAGGGCTATGTGTATTAACGCGAAATACTTAATGTTTGAACACTATGTGAGTGGTAGACGTGCCGCCACCTATTTGCGGAACAAAGTAGTATGTTGTCACGCCAGCTCCAAATAGGTTAGGTTAGGTTTGTTTGTAAGTGGGCCATACCGGTCCCTCCACCACGACCATACGGTCTATTGTGGATCACACCTAATAGTTTATATTTCGCCCAACAAAGCCAGCCTCCTGCAGAGGTCGATAATCTTCGTGGGCGAAAGTTGATCCAGATCATCCGGAGCAAGCTTTATCTTGCCAAAGAGCAGGTATCTAGTCCTGTCCGCTGCCGGACAGGAACACAGCACGTGCTCTGCTGTCTCGTCGCTCTCCATACACAGCCGGCACTCGGTCTCCTGACCGATCCCAATACGGTGAGAATCCCGTGACCCTCAATGTCATCGAGGAGTCCGGACCCTCCCAGACTAATTTCCTTCGGCATACCGTCGGCCATTTGTTTTAGTCTGTACGTTGTCCACCTCGTCACCCTCTCCAACCATATGTGAAGAGGTGGAATATTAAGGAGGACCTCCAGAGCGGCTGATGGTGCGGTGCTTATCGCTCCCGTTATCATCAGACAAGCTTGTCTCTGTAGATGAGCCAGTTTGGCCCTCGCGATACCAAGAAGTGCCTTAGGCCACCAAACTATGGCTCCAAATAACACAAAGTGTTAAAAAAAAAGGTTAGTTTGGTTAGGTTAGGTGTATACAACTAACTAACAATTCAGTAAAGTATGTAAGGCTAGATGCATTCTCGCAACAATTAGAACCGTAGACCAGTTTCTCTCTCATTAGAGCTCTTCAGTAGAGCATACTAATTGCAGCAAAAATACACCTATAAAGCAATACGGCTATAGTAGCCAGCCTTTCAACACTAAGTGAGTGGTAAACGTGCTGCCACCTAGTTGCGGACTCAAGTAGTATGTTGTCACGCCAGCTACTTAGTGTTGAAAGGCTGTATTACTTTATAGGTGTATTTTTGCTGCAATTAGTATGCCGCATTAAAGAGCTCTAATGAGAGCGAAACCGATCCACGGTTCTAATTGTTGCGAGAATGGATCTAGCCTTACATACTTTGTCCCTATATTAGGGTAGAAATGGGCCAGGGCTAACAATTTACTAAATTGTTAGTTAGTTGTATACACTCTATTTTTTAACACTTTGTGTTATTTGGAGCTGGCGTGACAACATAGTACTTGGTTCCGCAACTAGGTGGAGGCACGTCCACCACTCACTTAGTGTTGAAAGGCTGGTTACTATAGCCGTATTACTTTTACTTTATAGGTGTATTTTTGCTGTAATTAGTATGACGTACTGAAGAGCTCTAATGAGAGAGAAATGTATCTAGCCTTGCATACTAAATGTTTGAATTAAACTGAAGTCCGTGCATATTAGCATTATTAGTCCAGAAAAGTTAACATAGTAGTTCTAAGTACGCGTTTATATACTCTAGAAGAACAAGAGGAAATGTTCTTTGTGGGTGCAGATTTATAATAAATACACGTGGTAAAACAATAACAATATAATACTAAAAAGTTACAAGTTTAAATACAAAATAAATAGGGAGGTGTGATCTAATACTATTACAATAAAAAAGGTGACTTACAATTGGAGACGGGTAGGTTGTCGTAACCAGCACGTGGGTGATGTCACTGATAGCTGGGGGCGTCGTCCAAGTGGGGCCAAGGTGTTTCATATGTCCAGGTGACCGATGTGTATCGGGGTGTGTTGATGTCGTCGTTAAAGGGACATCTAAGTCAGTCGCTCGTCGGAAGATTGGTTCTTTCCACAACGAGGCTCACTGACCTGTCCACGTGCCAATGGTGCCAACCGTGGGTAATGATGACTTGGCTACGTGTCGCGGGTCAGGCGATCTTCCTCTGATGCTCAGTGACCGCTGGACGACGACGAAGTTTACTTTGGCGAGACCACAGCATAATGAACTATAATGCTGTGCCTGGCTATCGCTCACGGTTTAGCCGGTCTTGCCACGACCTTACTGGACGCTGGTTGACGAGAAAGTGATCGAGTCTTGGATCCTCTTGAAGCTGCTTCTCTTCGTTGTTGCCGCTTGATGGCACCTGTCACAGGGGCGCCACTGTCAGTACATGCGCCTCTGGTCGCTGTTGTAGCCATTTAGAAAAGTTGCGGGCTAACAAAAGACAAGGTTGGACTCGGGGATGTTAGGCGTCAGGATTTGACAACATTATAATACGACATACGGCCCACCAAATCACGACCCGGCGTGATTTAAGAAGAGAAAAAAGTTTAAATCGGTCGTGCATGACGAGACCAAAAGGACATGATATTTACATTAATATTAAAATCAGTGCTAAAGTCATTGCGTATCCGTGTACACACACACACAAATATATATATATATATATATATATATATATATATATATATATATATATATATATATATATATATATATATATATATACTACAGGTGTTAACTTTAAACTAAACTGACTTTAAGAAACTAAAACTAGAAGTGGTTACTGTTGGCGTAACGGGCACAGTTTGTTTTGTCACCGAACCAACAGTAACATGCGTTTAGCGAAGGAAGTCCGGCCCACCCTTTGGAGTATGAGGGCAGCCACTTTAAACCTGTGAGATGACATATACATGCTAACCTGTTAACCTACGATTAAACTTACTTGAGAAACTAGAAGTAACGGTGGTTACTGCTGGGACAACGGACATATTTTGATTTGAAGAAAAGCTCCGCCCACCATGTGGAGCGTGAGGGCGGCGACTTTAAACCTGCGACGTGACGATCATATCCGGCTGAGTGCTACAGTGGAGTCGCTCCGAGCCACGATTTGATCAAAAGACCGACTTTTCGTGAGTGCCGAGAACAAAGACCTTAGGTTTGACAGTAGAAAGGCAGTGAACAGTTATAATCTAGGGATTGAAACGACCTTAACGTGTGCCACTGTGAACTTGGCAATAAGAAGTTTGACAGACGCGCCTCCGCTTGCGTCAATAACTCGAGCGTGTATGTCTGAAGTGTATCTGGTTTCGGATGCATCACACAAGGTATGTCATTTACAAGACCGAATTAATGAATGAAAAACTGAACGAGATAGCTTGACATAAGATATCATCTCTGTCTGGAACTTAAGCAGTTGCCGGTTAAGTTCGATAGGGGTGAATGCTCCCAATGGATGCCCCAAAGTCACAGTCGCTTAATAAGGCTTTTAGAAAACGATATCACGTGACATGAGAAATCTAGAAGGTCGTAGATGCGAGCCACCTCCGCTAAAATATAGCCTTTAGAATACGGCGACGTGCTTGGTGTGAACTTAAATGAAAACATGTCTAAACCGACATTTCAGAAAGAAGTTTCTACTAAGAATTCGGAAGCAATATCATAGTTACCCGAAGAATGGGGGAGATTTGAAGGTGAAAACCAGTCAGCCCAGGTGTCTTAAGCACCAGAGTCTAGCGTTAATCTTCTTAACAACACTCGAACCCTCCTGTGAATCTGAACTGTCTACTGAGGGCGGGAGGCTGGATGAAACCTCTTGTGAATCCGAACTTCCTACTTCGGAGGGGGGTGGGGGCTGCATAACGTTTTTGACAAGTTTCAAATTTTCTTTGTCAATGTGGTGATTATTATCACATATATATGTGTGCCACACATGATTTGTCCACCGTAGCATATAGTAACTGTGCGAGATGTTCACGAAATCTGGTGGCTATGTTTCTTCTAGTTTGACCCACATATTTAAGATTGCAATCTTTGCAACTAATCTCATAAATACCGGACATTTCAGTGACTTTGTCTTTGTCTTTCGTATTACCCAACAAATTTTTTAAATTACTTTTCGTCGAAAAAGTCTAATGTAAATCGGCTTTCTTAAAAATACTTTCCAAACCCTTTGTGATTCGTGGTTCATAAGGTAAACAAACAAAAAATTTTTCTCTATTTTATCTTTCTTAAATTGACTCTATTGCATTACTCACTCGCTCTTTATAATCACTTTTGTCCATTATCACAACTTTATTGCCTTTATCCGCCTTAATATAAAAACAATCCTTTTCTCCCAATCGTTTAACTATTTTCGTTTGATTATAGTTTTTGTTTTTTGTCAAAAACGTTAGACATCAAACTATGCTTGATTCATTAGAAAGTATTTTTATATTGAGGTCTATTAAGAACAAAACTTCATTGAATCGTGCGGCACCTTTAATTTCTGGTCCTTTATTTTCACTTTGCATTTGACCGCTTAAACACTCCGAATTTGTCAATAGAATAATAAATTAATGTCAAAAACTCGGCCGGTTTATACATATACTAATCTATACGTTTGTCTCAACTTAAAGATCTGTTTGTTTTGTTTGTATCTATGAATTTAATATAGATAATATCACTAAGAATTAGCATCGATATAAATACAGTTTGTATGTAGTATTTTAGTTGAATTATTTATCTTTTGTTAGAGTGTTAACATGTTGCGCCAAACACCCGGTATTAGTTTTTCTATTTAAAAAATATGAGCGGAGTTGATGTTGTTTATCTAGCCAGATGTTTGTCGGCGTGTTCCAATATCCACATAGTAAATTTCTAGATCGAAAGGAACGTGCAGATTCTTTAAATACCTCGGTCCCTTTAAAGCTATTATCCGTATATTAGATAAGGGCTCATAAATATGTCGACCAGAAGATTAAAAAACAGGTCTTCGACCTAGTAGTTTCACCACACAATAAACAAACGATCGTTCCTGGACGACAATTTTACTTCGGTCTAGTTCGTTTACCTTGATGCCATATAAATACATGTAGCTAGCCTCTGAAGATGTTGACTTTGTCAAAGAAACGATCGTAAGGTCTCTGAAATAAGTGTTGTGGTGATTTGGGTTTTCTCAAAGTGTACTTATCAATGAATGTTACATAATAAACGATAACATGTCCACGATATTATGTTTGTAACGTTACAAACATTGTGTAATAAAGTCGTCATACTCTTGATGAAAAAGCCTAGCACTAGACTGGATGAGTCAGCATAGATAGCTGGTTGTCTGCAAGTTTTGGTGCCGTAATGATAAATCGTTATCTATTACAGATACATATACTTAATGTTCTTTTAATGCACCTGAACCTAAATAACGGGATATGAATTCAATTGTTCTACGAAAATAGGTCGGTTTGTTTATTCGTGTTCTTATTTTAGCGGTGCCTGCTAATTAAATAATAAACAACACTACATTAATGGCATATTTGATTAAAACACTCTGAGCAGCTTATGTGTAGGAGGTAACACACAAAAATCAACAAACCGCCAAAACAGCGATCGAAACTACAACTGCAAGAAACCAAACCAAGGCGTACCGAGGTAGTAGCCCAACGCTGCTGTACTACATTACGAAGGTTTAAAAAACAAAATTTATTTTCATTTAGAAAGAGTCTCTTTTGTTTCCGTTTTCAAAGCTTTGTTTGCCTAATACTTGAACCGCGAATCACGAGAGGTCTAGATAGCATTTTTAAGAAAGTCAATTTGCAACTAAAATTTTCGACCAAAAATACTTTTAAAAACTTGCTAGATAACCCAAAAGACAAAGATAGTATAGCTAAAATGTCGAGGATCTATGAAATAAGTTGTAAATTTTGTGATCCTAGATACGTCGCGTAAACCAAGCGATATATTGAAATTAGATTTAAAGAACACTTAGCACAACTAAGATATGGTACTATAGATACTTATTGTGTTGCTAGGCATATTTTGGATAATAATTATCACGCAGATAAAAGGAACCGAAGATTAATTTGAAATGTTAGACAACCAGGACAGCTAAACGCTTTCGAATATATATATATATATATATATATATATATATATATATATATATATATATATATATATATATATATTACTAAATATAATAATAATAAGAGTTGGATGAATTCAGCAATGCCAAAACCTAATTCGGGTAGAGAAAATTTCCGGTAATCAAGCAGTGAAAGTTTTGTTTTGTTTTAATCATCCTCAATTGTCTAGGCCTAGTACCTGCACAGAATATAAGCACAGTTATAGTCTCGTCAAACATTTAGGCTTTATCATCCCCTGATGACGCTAACTAGGTTAGTAAAACAATCATCGGTTTTTTTAATGTGCTGTGATGATTTGAAGTCTCCAAGTGTACTTATTAATTCAGTACTCATGCAGAAACTAATTTTTTTCTTGTTTCAGGTTACGTAACTTACGATATGATTCATTTTTATTTGCATTATGGTTCGCCAAAAGCAAACAGTTACTTTTATAATTTGAAAAGATACCACTACCAGCATCATTTTACACACCACGATACTGGTAAGTGTAGGACAAAAATAAGTTGAAAACAGCCCAAAAAAAGCATAACAATTATCTATCAGGTATACCAGCCTTTCGAGTGATGGAATACCTTTTACTAAGTTTTTGTAAAATACTGTAATATATACTATAACGGATCGTTATACTCCGCCCTATTTACAGGCACAGCTTATCAAGTATAACTGGACACGTAAAATTATACGGTAGTAGGATGCGCACGAAGCACTGAACCACCACTCCCTCTTCATCATTGTTTCCATTTACGAGTTTTATTATATGCAAGTACAATCAGTGCAGTCATATTATTTTTTTCTGAAAACGTTGATTGTGTGTGGAGGAGGTATGCACATCTACTTATTAATCTTAATACTTATTTTTAGTAGACAACAATGTTATGGGTAGATTAAGAAAAGAAGGCGAAAACACCCACTAAGCATGGTAACTTACAAATGCTTACCGCAACGTTAGATAATTTACCACTAGGCAAGTTAAGTTTGCAACATTTCTAAATGTTTACAGCCAAAAACCCAATGCAAACTTACAAATGAAACTTTAACATAACTTTCAAATGCAATATCTCCTTTGCCGGCTTCTTTGTTTTCTCCATTTGTAAGCTCACGTAAAGTTACAATTGTAATGTTTCTGAAAGTTTGTTTTAATTTGTAAACATTAATTTGAATTCCCCCGGTTTCGTGTTCGTGTATTTTCGATCGTATGTCAGCGCCGTCCAATAGCAACATAGCAACACCAACTCCAACAGCGAACTGACTCGTGATAAAGCGTCCGGCAATAGTGAATAATGGCGGATTGTTGTTTATATTTATGATATGCTGTTATTTGATCTATGTCTATTTATTTTACTGGAAGTTTTAAAGATTGAACAATCTTATTGTAACCTGAATTGTTAGATTTTTGGTGTAATTAAGTAATTCGTTGTCTGGAGTGTGGATAATCAAACATGGAGTATATTGACAAACATATCAGGTAAGAATCCCCAAAACAGCTATATACCAAATACATGTGTGAATTCAATAAAATTTGTCACTTTTCTGTAGCATAATTAAATTTTGATATGTCGCTATTGGTGAATTATTCTCAAATGGCTGTTCCTATTTATATTTTTGTTTCTTTTTATGAAATCTACTCAACGAAAAAGAAAACCTAATTACTAAATACGAATTTTGTTATGTCCTTAGAAGCAGTTTGGAGATATCTTACCTGGTCAAAGCAATCCATTTTAAAACGTTAAAAATGATTGACCTATGAGGCTTATCCAGAGAAATCGACATCATTAGGACAGTACAGTACCCATCATATGGAACATTCATATGGGTTAACTCGTCAGCAACGGAACATGTGTTTATCATGCAAAAAAGAGCAATAAGGATATTGTGGGCGTAGGTCCAAGAAAAAGCTGCCCTGATGTGTTCGAGGCCAATGGGATACTTAGGTACCCCTCCAGCGATATTCTTCTTCAGTATATGTATTCAAAATATCCAGTGAATGGTGAAGCTCGCAACATCAATACCAGCTGGAGGCATGAATTAAAATACGGTTGCACAAAAAGGAGAAAATAAAGCAGAAGTTTACTTACTTGGGAATCAAATTTCTCAATTTTCTACATAATGTTATTAAGATGCTCCCACTAACAAGATTAAAGTAGGCACGAGTGGATGTTATAAAACAAAAACCAAGGTGAAGGAATTTATTGGTGCTCTAAACTAATGTGTAATTTGTAGTGTGTGTGTGTGTGTGTGTTTTAGGGAAAAGCTTTGGAATGCAAGTTCCACTAGCCACAGACTTTTTTTTATATATACGTAATTCATTGTGGTCATAATTTTGCTTTATTTTAACTCAATGTTTCTGAAAGTACACAGACATTGACAGGTATATACTTACTCGATAGGGATAGTTAAGACATGCGTGAACACTTTCAAAGACTGTCACGATATTTAGGCTATTTTCGCATTGAAGTTGTATTCATTTCCCTGCGCTTGATTTATCCATTGCATATTTTTACGTTTGCTTAATGAAACTTTATCTAAAATCAAAATGAATGCACCATTTTAGATATTACTTTTTTCACAATAGTATTTGATATGTTGACTTGATTTTATGTCACATATGTTACCATATAGTTTAGAAGCTAAAAAAATTATTGCCGCTCAAAATAAGTAATGCTGCAGAAGCCTTCGTTATTGTTATTGGTGTTTCACACGTTTTCCTAGACGACTAAGAGTTATTTAGTAAAACAATATCAAAAACAATTAATTGGTATTCATTTAGAAAAAACAATATTTTTGAAATCGGTCAATTAATAACGATATCACAAGTTTAAGTTATCTATTTTGTCGTCGAGTTTTGCCTAGAACTGCATTTTAGCCTAAACATGGGCACTCTCGCTATATGTCTTAACTATCTCTATCTAGTGAATATATTCGGTACTTATAAAGGCAGTGACTTACCATGTACATTTGATGGTCAATAAATAAATAAATATATATATATATATATATATATATATATATATATATATATATATATATATATATATATATATATATATATATATATATATATATATATATATATATATATCAGCAGAAATAAATATGTTGTAAGTCTTTAATTTTTTTATGTAATAAAGATTTTATTCTAATTAACATTGTCTTAAGTAATTTTTTACAGAAATTTTTTACAAAAAATATATATTATGTAAAAATACACCTATACATATATTCAGTATTGGTTTGTAACTTAAAATAAATTCACTTAATCAAATACAGTTTCTTTTTTCAAAAATTCTTAGACACATTGATTAGTATTTCAAGTTGCAGTCTTTTAAAAAATCTATACGGTATGTACCATATTTCAAAAATGACTTCATCAATAATTTCTTTAAATCAACCTTAGCTTTTTGTTGACTATTTTTAAAGTTCTTACATGTGAAGTTGTAGAAAACCAGCAGATTTAAAATCTTTATTCATTGATTAACTACACAATTTTTTTTTGTGCTTTCAACTCAAGATTTATAATAAAAATTTGAAATTTGGTGGTTTTATATCGCTTGATGTGTACTTTAAAAATAGTCCACAAAAAGCTAAGGTTGTTATTTACTAAAATTATCAATGACATTTGACACAAATTGTATAATGCATTTTTGAAAAGATTGTAACTGAGAATATTATCTGACTCCGAGCATTTTTGAAAAAAAGCTAAAGCAGATTAATTGGAATTATTCAAAGTTACAAACTTGCACTGTATATATAATATATACAATTGCAGATAAGTTGCAAATGTAAGTTTAAATGTTACAACAAAGCTAGGTCCTTTTAAATTGAAGCTTGCTGTAAGGTAACATTTGTAAGTATAAAGAAAGTTTGTAACAGCTCACTACAGTAAACTTGCAGTCACGTTACAAAAGAAACACTTACATATGTAAAGTCACTGGGGGGAAGATTTGCCATTTGCAACAAACTTGCAGGAGGCTTTCTGCAAGTAATCTATCAAACTAACACTTGCTTTGGAAAAGATTCTGCAATGTTAATACAATTATACCTTGCTCAGTGAGCATGAGCTCGTTAGATTAACATCTTTATGACAAGTTTTGACATCGTGAATAGCAAGGTCAAGTGCATGTTTAATCATATTCTGAAGATCGACAGTGACCGAATGAGCTTATTCTCAAAGTCAAAATTCTTTTAGTTTAAAAAAACAGAACTGGATTTACTATGGAATTTAAATAATAACTCAAACTTATTTTGTAGTTAAAGTGTTGTCAGTAGACAATTAATTTATAGTTTTTTGTATTTTATACGTTTATTTCCTTTTCTCGTTGGTTCAAAATGTCTTAATAACTGCTGTATGCGATTGTATTTAGAAGCGTAAAATCTATTATTTTTTCTCTAAATGCGATCTCGCTCTTTCTTGTGCGCAGCCAGTCAAATTGGCACGTCTCTTGCTATATTTGATAAGCTGTACTGTAAGATTATCATATATTTACATTTCAATGCTATGTATTGACACTCCTGCCCAAGTATGACATTTCTAAATCAGATTGTAGTCAATCTGCACAAGCTTATGTGTAGAGATTACACATTATTAGTTGGAAATGGATATAGTTGAGCACAGAGCAGTGAGTAAGTACCTACAAAAAAGTCCATGAGGCTGGCTCAAATTCACAATGATTTGAGGTAACCAATGGGGGAAACTACCGTATCTTATGATGTATTCAAACATTGGCATTGGCAATTCAGATATAGTAGGATTTCTCGCATAAATTTACATTTCGGTTGTCCTCCCGTAACAGTAACTATTAGAGGTGTGCGAACCCATGTTTTGTTCGAACCGAACTATGAACGAACCCAAGCAAATATGTTGCCTCGAACTTCGAACCTCTGAAATAGTACGTTTAAGGTTCACAGTCGAACTTCGAGCTTCTTAGAAATTCAAAATCGAACATCGAACTACCCAAAATTCTTCAGTGTTCATATATCATTTCCTTAAATACAAAATTTTGGAATATTGTAACAACAATATTTGATATGTAAAAGATTCCCACTCTTTTTACAAAAAGGAAGGATTCGACAAATTTGCAGGTTGATTGGATGAAAATGCCTTCCGGTTCTGATCGTTGTGGAGATGGGTCAACGTTATATCAAAAACACAAAATATTTGAAACTTTTTTAGATTTCCAGATGTATAGATAAGC
Source organism: Tillus elongatus (assembly GCA_964006375.1). Taxonomy (NCBI): domain Eukaryota; kingdom Metazoa; phylum Arthropoda; class Insecta; order Coleoptera; family Cleridae; genus Tillus; species Tillus elongatus. The sequence goes on from OZ023264.1 coordinate 129,226,294, forward strand.
TCAATTATAAATATGTTGTTGTTTAGTATTGGCTAGGCAGTTTTAGCAAACAGATTGGGAGGGTTCAAAGTGAGCATGGTAGGTATAAAATAACCACTTACAAGTTTGAACTGTCTCCTGATTGTGAATATTTAACTGTTTTGGCTCACTGTGTAATAAAGCATGTTGAAACTAGTGTTTTCCAAAAGCAATCTGTAATTACCCTCAAATTCTGAACATTTACGTTACCGATCGCCTTTGAACACCGCCATCATGATGTTGTTACTAAAATAGGTATTGGGAGGCTAGGATATACAATAAAAATAATTATGTGACAGCTAAATGGCTCCGTCGTGTCTCAATGTATCCCATCTACTGTCAAAAATATGCAGGAGTGAATTCTCCTGAAACTACGCTATCGACTCAATGACTTTAATGCGCCGGTGCCGAGTTAAAGGGGCCGCAACTTCGCTACTTTTGGCAACATTCAATGATTGTAAAATTAATTTTCGAAGTATTTTTGAGCAACGAACCTCGAACTATTTTGAAGAATTACATATTTCGAACTTCGAACTATTTCAACATCGCTAGTGCGAACATATTTTCGAACTGAAGGTTCGGTTCGAGTTCGGGTTCAGTTCGGAATTTCGAAGCTTCGCACACCTCTAGTAACTATCCAATAAATTTTTGGAAAATCCAATAGTTTTGTATTACATGATCGATGCAGTAGGATCAGGCAGATAGAAGAATAAACCGGCTTATCTTACACACAGTATACAAACTCATGTCAGAACAACTTGATACGAAAAATTTGTCTATAATGTGGGTCCCGCACGAATATTAACCTACAACCAAAAGAGGAACCGTATTTTCATTTGTCGGTGGTTATGAGACAGGTACAGGATAGACAAATATTAATTTTATTGGCCATCTTGGGTTCATCACTATGGTTCTAAGACCAAGATTATGGAATGGAGGCACAGAAATTTACCGTGATTTATTAGAAAACACTATATATATATATATATATATATATATATATATATATATATATATATATATATATATATATATATATATATATATATATATATATATCTGTGTGTGTGTTTATTATGATTGTCAGGGTGTTAGACAAAGATGACCATCTCCTTGAACACAAATTGTTTTGTCAACGAGATGGAGCTCCTCCGTATTATGTACGAATGAATAATATTTTCATTTATAAATTGCCTCAACTTTCTCCAATCAACTTTTTTTAGTCATATACCCGTCATGTTATATTCGATAGATGCTGACTGCGTAAAGAGAAAATGGCGGGGTTGTGATCAGAGTTAAGTTGTGATAGAGACTTTGGTTCGGAGAGGATCTTCGAGACATTTTTGTTTATTAAAATGTTGATGGTGGAAGGGGTAGTGTTGTTTGACGGGTAATGTGTTGGTGTGTTAGGGTGTAAAACTAAACTAAAGCATAGTTGCTGAGGAGATTACTATTCGTGTTTGAGGTTAGGCAGTTCCAGTCTGGGTGTCGCGCCTTTATATCACCCATAATAAGCATTTTGTTACTTATGGATAGTAAAGCATCCATCTCGTTAGTTGTAAAGTTATTTTGAGGTTTATTGTATATAATAGTTATATGTGTATTATCAGATAGTCTAATTGTTAGGTTATCAATACTTGTATAATTTACACCGTTGACATTAGCAACCGGTGTGTTATTTTTCACTAAAAAGGCGAGACCCCCTCCGTTGTAATTTCTATATTTTCTTATGCATTTATAATTTTTAATTCAAAGACGATCTCGCTCACCTAATTTTGTCTCGCAGATGCCCATGATGCTATTTTCACTTTCTAGGAACTCGATAAGTTCAGCGACTTTATTTTTAACGCTGTTAGTATTCCAAAAACAAATGTTAAGTGTATTAGTCATCAAGTGTGTGTTTATTTCTTTAACATCGGCCTATTTCCGCGACTATGGCCAATCACCGACGGCAGGGAGCAGTTTCACCTCACTATCCTGGAAATTTTGCCAAACCCCTGCCTTTTTGTAAGGAGGGTAGGGATCTTTACCGTGCCCAACATTGCATGGACACGGGACCGACGGCGTTACGCCCCCTCCGAAGGGCGTAACGAGCAGATATTCAACTTGCTCAAATACAATGCCACATCCACGGTTGATGTCAATTATCCAGTATGTACTGAAAAAGTGGAAGGAGTACCCTGGGATCGAATCCAGTACCCTTCGGTTCAGAGGCACACGTTCTTACCACTGAACCACCGAGACTTTAATCTAGACTACTAATTTTCTTTATAAGGTCATGAAAGTTTATTTTTGTTACTTACGTTATTATCAGTATTGTCTTTGAACAGTTCAACTGTGCTAAAAATATTAGTGGAAGCAATTTCACTCTCCTTATTTACACCTGGACCTACACTAGCACTTTTTTGCATTGGATATTGTGGGCTCCAGAAACTAACTTTTGGCAGAGGGCCGGTATAAGCGTATTTTTCTTGCTGTTTGTATTTGTATTTGTTTTTGCGAGGTAATCCAGTTGAGCCTCTCTATGTAGGCTCTGCAGATAATCGAATTCGCAAGGTGGTTTTCATCGCAGTTAGCACACACCGCAGACGTGGTCTTTGGCTTAGTACACTTGTCGCTTGTGTGGTTTTCCGCGCATTTCGGACACTTTGGCTCCAGGAAGCAATTTATGGTTGCATATCCCCATCGTTGGCCCAGTGGCACTGCGTAAATGCCCTTTTCCTTTTGTAGATCTCCAAACTTACACGGGTATAATCTACAAATTTGACTTCTTTGTTTAGAAAGTTTTTTTTAAATTTTACTAGACGTTATCACCAGGTATAACGGCTCGAATTTGGTAACCATTTTCAAAGTGCACTGAACCACCGGGGCTCTACAAATAGAAAATCAATAAACCAATCGACATTTTATGTGAAAAATATAGGAACGATATTGATGAAACCAAAGAATATTGTTGCGTTTTCGCCGGGTTCTGGATAAGTGAGACTTTAAATTTTAACAAAACAACTTTATTTGCACTCTAAATATGGATACAATAAAAGTTTTAGAATGTCTCTCTCACAAAACACTTAATTTACTGTCTAAATATGGATACAATAAAAATTCTATAATGTCTCTTTCACAAAATACTTAGTTTATCTGGCCTTACAATCCCTAAATCTGCACACAAGTCACTACACTGAAACTACAGTAGTTACTCTTTAATACTTCACACTGGTTACTGCTCCTTCAAGTCACTTCAACATTCTCTAACTGAACTGAACTCTCTTGCTTTCGCGTTTATATACTCGCCGTACCTTCCACCACGTTTCTGGAGCGTTCTATTCCAGAATGTTCCAGGACCTTCGTTTACTAGAAGGGTCTGTGAATACAGATCGGTCCCGTGTGTATACAGGGGGATGTATATACAGGATGATCCAAATGTGGTCATCACGCCTATGTTACACAAGAGGTGTTTCTCTTAATATAATATCTCTCTGCGTATACAGGGTGTAAGGGTTCTCTGCGCATACAGGGTGTGTATACAGGGTGTTCGGAATGTGCAGACCTCAGTTATCCGTTCCGACGGGGTACAAGTTGGTAACTTCGTTATTTCTGGTCCTATAGGGTTGAGACTTCGCCTGAGGGGGGTCACCCCAGGCACCCCCAGGGGGTGGGGAGGCGGTGTTGCTAGATTGTGCAAAAATTTCCAGATGTTGGGGAAGTTCTGGAGATGTGGCAACACCGCACCTACGTATATTGAAGTGCTTTGTAACACTATTTAGAAAACAAAATTATTCGTTTTCAAGAATTGTCCAAAAATTTAAACAAAAACACGATTTATGCAAAATTTGAGGTCGTCCAGAGGGTGTAGGCCACTTTCCGAATATTTTGACTCTATTGCAAATTTCTAATGCATCAGGCGGACGATCTTTTTCGGCCCTAAAGAGAATAAAAACATACTTAAGGGTTAATTTGAGTCGAGAAAATTTGGATGCATTATATTTATATCATTTTCTATATTATATATATATATATATATATATATATATATATATATATATATATATATATATATATATATATATATATATATATATATATATATATATATATATATATAATATAATATAGAAAATGACGCCTAGAGAAACTTAATTATGATACTATCATACGGCAGTTTGCCAATATTAAGTTACGAAAAAGAATGTTATAATTTTTTCTAGAATGTTTTTTAAATTTTTAATGAATTTCTTTTTTTTTAGAATACTGGTTTATTTTTGTTTTTATATATTTTTACATTAAACATTAAAAAAATTTATTTGTTAAAAGAACGGCTGGGGGGAGGTGGGGTGTGTGGGTGTAAATCTTCTGCGCCCACGGACCGAAATTAGTATTAACCGGCACTGAACTACTTTGATGACTCAGTTCTCTGGAATTCGTATCATCCAGGCTAATAAACTTGAAATAAATTTGTATAAGTACAATGAGGAATTTGCACATTTTTTTAATTTCCTCCTATTCAATTCCCCACATTGTATAAAATCAATTGACATATAAAATTTAAATTTTTTACTAATAGTTTTCCTGTAAAAAAATATAGAAAATCAAAATAATTGTCTCCGCGCCAAAACGCAGCCGTAAACAAAGACGGCCTACCGTGACGTCACAATCCGGTATTGGCCAAACGAGTCTCGCTTACTCACACAGAGATCCTCATATCATTAGTGTTTATGCGACTTACGTGTGCCGGATAGTTATTGTTATCAACTTATATTATTGTAAATATCTATATACTCGTATTAATTATTTTAAAAACTGTACAGTCTTATAGTATGACTACAGAAGTTGGATTTGTCCAAGGACAATCTTATAATTTACCAAAAATTTATGTACTAGCAACGTTTGCGTTTTTAAGAATTTCATGGGTGCTAAGCTAAAAGGAATGAAAGCTGGGAGGTATGTGTCTGATATGAACGTTATTTTATCCTGTAAATATCTTTGTTGGATTTTATGTAGTAATTTCTTATAAAATATAATGTAAATAAAAGCATAACCTCAAAATGTTCTCCATTCAAATAATCTACAAGAAGAATATACACCATTTCTTCCTGATTTTCTCATCCTGAGGTACATTAAAGAATAATTTGTTGGGAGTAGTTATTGTTGTGGAAGTAGATTTGGGCACTAAACAGCACTTAATAATATTTATGTCCAGGCACTGATATGTCTTTCGCATTCTCGTAAATATTGTAATTCTAAATCTGCTGAAGTTATCACACAGTGACGCACTAAACTAGATTAAACACAACTTACTACCTTTGAACCTATATTATACACTAAACACCAAAACTACTTAAAATTATGATAAAACTGCTCAGAATTCGATGCAAACACAAACGAAAACAAGCAGATGTACCGGATCGTGACGTCACAAACCTCTTCACCAATTAGTACGCGTTTTCGCCCACCCTGTCTTTTTGAATTATATTCAATATTTCAATAATTAATTACTAATTAGTGATTCACATTAAGGGGGGTTTACTTGTAGACATATATTTTTAGAGTATTTTGCTGTACTTTAAATACGTTTTTCATCAAAAGTAAATTATATGCAACTTCCTCATTATATTTCTTTTGGGGATCTAAATAGGAGTTCTGCTCGGTTGTGTCGATTTGTAAGAAAATCTTATTGCAGCCTGCTTTTTATCGCTTACAAAAAATATTTGTTTCATTGACTTTAGACCGTATAGGGAAAAATAAGAGAAAAGATTTGTAAATTATTTTCTAGTTGTTTATATAATTGTCCGACCTTAAATACTTATTGTATCCTTACTATACAACTAACCATTTTTATATATTTTTCAGGATTCGGCATAAGCAGTGTTCTATGGGATAAAGTGTTTGGTACCGCAATTAAACTTAGAAAATTAGCAATTTCTATTAAATGGTAGCACAAACATACAAAATTAAAAAGAAGAACGTTTAAATGTTCAAAATGTGTGATTTCTATGTAATGTTTTATTTTTATCTATTTTCGAATAAAATATTTTTATTAAAATAATTATTCCTCACACCTCTAACCTTTATTTTAATCCTTTAAATAACAAAGAAAACATAAACCAAATGCTAGACGTACATCAATGCTCTGAAAGAGATATTTCATATATTTTTTAATGTCTAGTTACGAATCGGGTATCGGAGCAGCAGGTGGTATAGGCCTCTGTGTAAGATCAAGCCAAGGCATACCTCGGGTCCGGACCAGATCCCTGCGTTTCTGGTAGACACTGTGCACGTTTGTTTGTTGAGCCTCTTACAGTGATATTCAATATCTCCTTGAAATCTTCAAAGTTTACAAGTGTCTGCAAGAGGGCGAAGTCGATCCCGATCCCTAAAAAAGGCGACAAAACTGAGGTGGAAAATCACAAACAGATAGCTCTCATTGACAATTCTCCGAAGGTGTTTGTGATCATTTTAAACGACATGATGTATTTCAATATTGTGGGCCTTATCACTGAGGCTCAATACGGTGAGGGGTCGATCTACCGTCACCGTATGGATTACAGATTATATCTCATCGAGTTTGGATATGAGAGCACAAACAGACGCAATCTACTTAGACTTTTCTAAAGCCTTCGACTAATTGAACCATAAGCTTCTTGCTCCAGAAGCAGTGCCACATGGGTCTCTCTCCAAATCTGCTGGAACTCCTTCATACATATTTCACGGATTTATTGCCAATACAAGTTATTGACATATATAACTGTTGTTGCATTTCGTTACCTACTTAAGTTTGTTAAAAAGTTTTGTATGTTTATTAATTAAATAATGAATTACTCTAAAAATAAATTAATTGATATGGTTTACGTGCTGGGAGAGGCCCAGAAAATTGTCTTTTTGCCAAAAGGTAATATAGAATGAAATTCCTGAGCGATTCCCGCCCACTCCTCTCAATTTTGAAAATTGTATGGAGATATTCGATGCTATTGGAAGTGTTGACTATGCAAAACGCGAAGGGTAAATAAAAATGTCAAGAAAAAAGGAACTTGAGATTCTGTTTAATATTGAAGAAAACCCGCAACTCAGTAGTCGTCAGGTAGCAATATCATGTGAAACGTTGCAATAAACTGCTAATCAGACCACTATAGAAAAATCTCTGGACGCAGCAAGGGCGTTATGGTAGTGAATTTTCATTAAAATGTTTTTAATATGAAATATATATATATATATATATATATATATATATATATATATATATATATATATATATTAAGAAACCTTGCATCAAATTTGGTTACCAGTATAACCTATATAGGAGAAACAATGTAACATATTTCATCAAAATAAGTTTATTGTTTGACAATATACAAAAATCTTCCGAAAATAAACCTAAAATGTGCCCAAAAAACTGGTTTCCTGGCCAGCGAACCTTAGGTTAATAGTAAATTAAGCTATCGAAAGAAACATTTTATGAAAAGTCACTACCATAACGCGGTTGCCGAGTCCCGAATTTATTTTCTTACAAATATGCATTATTTTTTGATGAAAAATGCAAAAATTGTAATACTATAAGGCGTGTTCGATTGGGGAAAAAAATTGCATCAGCAGCGACTTATGGGCCACCTGTGATTGTAAAAATAATTTTATAAGATGCAGCTCCAGACATCGTATAATTAACATATAAAAATTTTTATCATATCTTGTATAATAACGGATATTTTGAGCTTTACCCTAGAAATGCGTCACGCTGTATATATGGAAACAGATAAAAACTGAAACTAACCCGGATATGGGTTCTATGGGGCCTACTTCGCGCTCATTTAAAGAAATCTTTTCAAAATTCAAAAGTCACTAAAATTGTCTCCAACTCTATGAGTAAAATTGTGATGGCCAAAAAAAATATGATTGTAAGAAGAAGAGGATGTCTACATTTGTATTACAAATGTCAGAAAACAAAATACTTATTTACATGTCACTTTGAAAGTAGATCTGACATTTATTAAAATAATTTGTCAGTTGAATATGACATGTACTGTTGCCTCGGACTATCATTCTGCACTAGTGTATTACGCCTTATAAGAATCTTGTTGTTTTAGTGAATTTTCGTAGAAAAAAATTCACTAATGGGGAGATCCCGACTTTTAAATTTTGAAAAAATTTTTGCAAATGAGCGCGAACTAGGACCCCTAGAACCCATATCCGGGGTCAGTTTCAATTTTTATATGTTTATATATATATATTTATATTTATATATATATATATATGTATATATATATATATATATATATATATATATATATATATATATATATATATATATATATATATATATATATATATATATATATATATATATATATATATATATATATATATATGTATCACACCGATAACTCAAAAAATAATGGGCCGATTTTGATAAAATTTGGCATGTACGTTTCTTTTGTAAATAGCTTGGATAAGTTCGTTAGTCAGGAAAATCGGACTAGGTTTTCCGGGAAAATTTTGAGTTTTCATTCGAAAAAAATTCCTATCTCAAAAAGTAATAAGCCGATTTTAATAAAATTGGGAATGTACCTTCCTTTTGTAAATGGCCTTCATATGTTTGTTAGCCAGAAAAATCGGACAAGGTTTTCCGGGAAAATTTTGAGTTTTCATTCAAAAAAAAATTTTATCTCAAAGAATAATGGGCCTATTTTGATAAAATTTGGCACGTACCTTCCTTTTGTGAATGTCTTTGATGAGTTCGTTAATCAGAAAAATCGGACGAGGTTTTCTGGAAAAATTTTGAGTTTTCATTTGAAACATTTTTTTATCTTAAAAAATAAAAACTCTATGATAACCAAATTTGGTAAGTAGGTTTACGATATAAAAAGTAAACTATACACCAAAACTTAGATTTCTATGTTACAAGATAAAAAAGTTATAATAAAATATTTTGTGCCAGATCATTTTTATGAAAATTCACTACCATAACGCACTTGCTGCGACCAGAGTTTTTTTGGAATACGAAAGCTTATTTTACTGTAAAAACATTTTTCCATCCCTTAACCGGAAATGGTTTTCGTTTCATTTAACGTTGTTTCCTTATAGCGTCACAGTAGGTTTTAGAATCTAGAAATTATTCTATGTTGTGTGAATTTTTTCGTTGCATACCTAAAACAAATTGTATTTTCCTTTCATTATAAATGATAATTTTAAATTAATTCCTATATTTTCTGTGCCCAATGTGTTGAACGGATGCGAAACGGGAGAAGGAAATTTCATTTAAAGTTAAAATGACGAAGAGAACTTTATTCCAGGCTCGAGCGTTGTTTCCATTTTTTTTAATATTAATAACATTTGTAGGTAAATTAGCAGATTAGCGTATTGTTCGTTTTTTGAAAAAAAATTTCAGAAACATGCTTAGAGGAACCCCTTTATCCATTAAGCATCAGACAAATGTTGTGATCTCTACTCCACAATACAATTTGTGGTTCTGTGCAAGGTAAACATGCTACAACGGAGCTAGAAATGCAAACTGTAAAAAACAAACCTTGCAGAAGTCCATAGAAATGAGAAACTACTTACCAACACCGTTTCTCCATAAAAAACTTCCACATTGCACAATTGAAAAAAAAAACGCTACATAATAAGCGTAATCTGATTCCTTAAAATTAAATAAATAACTGAAACTGCCAGCAAAGCACCACATAAAGGGTCTATTTTGAATTAATTTTCTGCAAATAATTTAATAAAATAAAGAACAACGAAGATTGTAGCTGAAACTTAAGGCTTTTTAACTTATTTTATGACATTTACGCTGCATAGCCGTTCATGTAAGTTCTCTATCTAGAACATATCAATTCTGATGTTTAGAATCGCGACTTTTTTGACGTTTTAAGAATAAAAACTTAAAAGCTTATAACTTTGTTTTCTTTTCACGTAGAGATTCAAATTTTGGTGCATAGTTTTCTTTTTATGATATAAATCTTCGCACCCAATATGGTTGCCGTAACTTTGTTATTTCCGGAGATATAAAAAATTTGCGAAAGAAAACGCAAAATTTTCCGGGAAAAACTAGTCCGATTTTCCTGACTAACGAACTTATCCAAGCGACTTGCAAAAGTAAGGTACTCACCAAATTTTATCAAAATCGGCGCATTATTTTTTGAGTAGCGGTTCCAGGGGTCCCAAATTAGCGCTCATTTGAAACATTTTTTCAAAATTCAAAAGTCGGGATCTCCTCATTAGTGAACGTTTTTAAAGAAAATTCACTAATATAAGTACCATCCTATCATTATGCAAACGTAGGATAGAATTAAGGTAGTTTAAGTAAATATCCCCAGTGTTCAATCCCTCTTATGTTCACATCACCTTATAGAGGTCTTCCTGTGTGTCTTTAAAGTTGCCATAATAGACCCCTTGGCCGTTGGGACGAAGATATGTGTCCCCTGTGCAATCCTGAATATAATAAAATTGGAAAAAATATACTTATACATATGTCATATGTGTATATATTTGTGTATAGTTATCTCTATATACGTGTATATCCTGGATTATCAAATAATTCTTGAGATGTATGTTGTATGCTAGGGTGTATGTATGGGAAAAATAAAGATGTATGTATTTTTACATAAGGTGATCCGACACTATTGTTTAATGTTAATCGATATCAATTATCTGCTGGGCTGGAAATATTTGACTATACCTCCTAAAGTGCGGGAAAATCGATTCAGACTTTCCAATACGAAATCGGGGGACGACGGTTCGAGGCTTACCGGCGGCGGATGATTTTTCAAATCACTGTCGTCGTTGAGATGGAGCTTAAGGTGGAGGGTAGGTTAGTTTAGATGAGCAAAAAGGGTCAACAATGGCCTAATTGCCAGTAAGCATCTTACCTTTACCCTTTTATACCTCCTAAATTGAAAATAAGCTAATGGCAAAAAGCCACAGCCATAATTCGAGCAACAACAACAACATCATTATGCAATTACATCAATGGCTACATAATGCTGACTTCGAAAGGCGTGTAACCTTTTGCCATTGGATAAATGCTAAACTTGAGATTAATCCAAATTGTTTATGTTATGTTATGTTTTCTGACGAGACTACATTTAGAAGTAATGGGGCTGTAAATCGTTATTACATGAACTATTACGCATTAAAAAAAAGTCTGGACGCAGCAAGTGCGTTATGGAAGTGAATTGTCATAAAAATGTTTTTAATGGCAAATATGTTTTTAATGCAAGCAGGCATCAATTTGGTTACCGGTATAACCTATATAGTAGAAACAATGTACCATATTTTATCAGAATAACTTATTGTTTGAAAATGTAGAAACGTTTTCCGAAAATAAACTTGAAATGTTTCCGAGAAAACTGGTTTCCTATCCAACTAACCTTAGGTTAATATCAAATTGAGTTACTGAAATTTTAAGCATTTAATGAAAATTCGCTACCAAAACGCACTTACTGCGTCTCGCTTATTATTTTTTTTACAAATATGCATCATATTTCGATGAAAAATGCTAAAATGCAATAATATAAGGAATGTTCGAAAAAATAATTTTAGGTATTCACCAACGATATGGGCAATCCTGTGATTGTAAAAATAATTTTGTAAGATGTAGCTCAAGAAACCCTATAATTAACGTACACAATTTCTTCTCCTTTCTTATATAATAATTTATATTGAGCTTTACTGTAGAAACGAGTCACTCTGTATATATGTAAACAGATAAAAACTGAAACTAAACCCGGATATGGATTCTAGCGGGCCTACTTTACACTCATTGGAAGAAATCTTTTTAAAATTCAAAAGTCGCGGTCTCCTCATTAACGAATTTTTTCTACGAAATTTAGCCAAAAATTATAGACCGTTTAACCATAAACTTATTAAAACTACTGCCAAAACATCAGAGAAAGGGTCTATTTAAAATGAATTTTCTGGAAACATTTTAATAAAATGAAAGTCAATGATGGTTGAAGCTGAAACTTATTGGCTTATAGAACACTCTCCTTGCAAGATTTTGTTTACATAAGCCGTACTTGTTTCAAGTTCTTTGCCTAAATGTTGCCAACTTTCACGTTTAAAATCGCGACTTTGACGTTTTAAGGAAAACCCCATTTTTTTGTGTTAAATGCCTATAACCTTTTTGTCTTTTAACTTACAGACCTAAATTTTGGTACGTGGTTCACATTTAGTGAATTTTCTTTTAAAAAAATCACTAAGGAGGAAATCTCGACTTTAAAAAAAAATTATTCCGATTTTGATCAAATTTGATGAACATCTTCCTTTTGCAAGTGACTTGGATAAGTTTGTTAGCCAGGAAAATCGGTCCAGGTTTTCCCCGAAAATGTTGTGTTTTGTTTCGGAATAAATGTATATCTCCGGAGATTACAAAGTAAGGGCAACAAAATTTGGTACGCCTGTTTGTATTATAAGGGGCGAACCATGCACCAGGTCTTTAAGTTTAAAGACAAGAAAGTTGTGGGCAGTTAAAGCAAAAAAAATTGGCGTTTTCCTCAAAACGTCAAAGTTGCGATTTTAAACGTAAAAATTCGCAACATTTAGGCAAAAAACCTGAAACAAATACGGATTATGTAAAGAAAATGTCGCAAGGAGAGTGTTCAGCTTTAACCGTCGTTGTCCTTCATTTTACTAAAATGTTTCCAGAAAAGTCATTTGAAATAGACACTTACTCTGATGCTTTGGCTGTAGGTTTAGTTAAGTTGATGCTTCGGCTGTAGGTTTAGTTAAGTTTATGATTTAACGGTCTTTAATTATTAGCTAATTTTCGTAGAAAAAATTCGTTACTGGAGACCGCGACTTTTGAATTTTAAAAAGATTTCTTCAAATGGGCGCAAACTAGGCCCCTTAGAATCCATATTCTAGTTTACTTTCAGTTTTTGTCTGTTTGTATATATACGATGTGACGCATTTCTACGGTAAAGCTCCATATAATTGTTAATATACAAGATACGAGAAGAAATTGTATACGTTAATTATAGGTGTCGTATAAGCTGCATCTTATAAAAATACAAAAGCTGGTCCATAAGTCGTTGGTGATCTCTACAATTGTTTTTTTCGAACACCCTTTAATTATGGCATTTTTTATAGAAATATGATGCATGTCTATAAGAAAAAAATCGAGACGCAGTAAGTGCGTTTTGGTAGCGAATTATCATTAAATCCTTCAATTTTTAATAACTCAATTTACTATTAACCAAAGGTTTGTTGGCTAGGACAACCAGTTTTCTCGGAAACATTTTAAGTTTATTTACGGAATGTTTTTTTTTTAATTTTCAAACAATAAGTAATTTTGATAAAATATGGTACATTATTTCTAGTATATAGGCTATACCGGTAACCAGACTGATGCGTGCTTGCATTAAAGAGACATATTTGCTATTAAAAACATTTTTATGAAAATTCACTTCCAAAACTCACTTGCTGCGTCCAGACCTTTTTATAATACAAACACGCGTACCAAATTTGGTTGCCTTTACGTTGTTATTTCCGGGGATATAAAAATTTTCCGAAAGAAAACACAAAATGTGACCCCGAAGATAAAAATTTTAATTTTACATGACACCCTGTATATTCTTTCATTAATTTTTTTGGGATTTTCAATTCCCTATTCAATGCTTTTCCCGATTGAAAATCGGTTAATAAATAGCTGAGAAAGTCAAAATTTATTCTTCATATAAAGCCATTACTTGATTCAACATCCATATTCTAATTATTATTCCTTTTATAGCACAAATAATGATTTTGACTTTTTACTCAGCATCGCGTCACGTAATATTCTTTTGATGAGTGTATAATAAGCTCCTTATGTGTGTGAGACGTTTCTCAGAGGATGAATAGGAAAAGGTAATGTCAAGCAAATCTAGAATGCCAATTGGGATGGGAATACGAAACGATGACAGCGTGAGGCATTTTGAATGCAACAAGTCTATTGTTCCCTCCAAAGCGAAATTCATAGATATATTCTGTGTATGCCAACCAACTGTTTTCTTTCTTCTTCGCTCGCGTAGTTTTATTATTAGGCATTGTTTATTTGTGGTGATTACAGAAGTCGTAATATATAAAGACGCTTTGAAGTGATGGGAATATTTTGGTTTAATCCCACAAAACCGACAGTACATATTGTTAAGCATATTTTATTACACGATTAAAGGAAAGCTGCCACAATCAATCTACAAAAAATCTGCTATAACAGTAAATCAAATCTTTAGTGACCTGAAAGCTTATAATCTATGTTTTCTAAGTAAAAAGTCTAATTTGGTAAAAAAAAGGTTCGACTCTGAATTCTAGGGTAGACTTTGACTTTGACGTGCATCCTGAAACCGCCGTCGCATTACGCGTGCTTGGGCCTTTGAATAATCCTTCAAAGGTGTGGGCACATAGTTTGTCATTGGACTTGCCAGGATCGTAGACCGAAAACGGCGACGATGTCGTTAAAGTCGACTTTAAAATCGGCTGAAGGGGTCACACATGTTGTGTGACCGTGTTAATTTAACCCCTTGAGCTCGGCTGCGAAATGGGTTGGGTAGCTTCAATATCCGGCCGTCGGCAGGTGCCCGGCTCTGTCAATAAGGCACGAAGTTGCTTGCAAACTGTGTGATTTGAAGAGTGATTTACGAAAATGACCTTTATGTCATGTCCCATGTTGGTGTTTTGTGTAATCAACTTCAAATACTGCTACTGGCCCTGATATAAAAAATTGTGTGGCTTCATTTGAAACAAAAATTGTAAAAGCAAGGTCAGAATTATCGGAAACTGATTATGTGCCAGTAGAAACTAGCTCCAAAAGACCGAGATATGCTGAGCACATAGGTGATAATCGTAGAAGTGCTGCAATAGAAGTCTGTGCCGTTTTTATAACACAATTAAAAGATAGATTTTCTTTCACATACCATTTGTCTCTTTCAAATTTGTTGTCAACACTCAGTTTTAATTCTTACAAAATAAACTTCGGAGAAACATATTTTCAAACTAGTATTCAGGGCTATAGTTTTTTGACACGAGTAAACTTAAAACAGAATTAATTACTTTATACAACCGAGAAGATATGAGATCTATGGAAGGTGTTAGTGCTTTCTTAAATTTTCTAAAGGAAAATAACCTTAACGAAGCATTTTCCAAAATTTATAAATTATGTAATGTTGTAGCAGCTATTCCAATGATCACTTCAGAAAGAGAAAAGTGCTTTTCTACTTTAAAACGCGTTAAGACATTTTAAAGAAATACCATGAGCCAAGACAGACTTACAGCATTGGCCACGTTGTCCATCGATACAAAAATAATGAAACAAATCCGGAACTTTGATGAAAAAGTGATTAACATTTTTGTGAACAATAATGACAGGTGAGCTGATTTCCTCTACAAGTAACGGTAAGATACCGATATCAAATTTTTCACATGTTGCCACCCATTCTTTTAATATATTTATGCCCTCGATATTCGTGATTAAATATTGTTTCAAATAGCTACCAATTTCCCAAAAAAATGTTTTGTGAAAGTCTATATTTTTGAATAAAAGAACTTTTCATTGAAATTCTGAAGTGACAAGAAAACGCGTCAACTTGACAATTTTCAAAATTGTCGCCTGCAGCGCCACTAGTCACTGATAGACAATCCTACTCACGAACCCTGGGCCTACCCAACTAAAACACCCACGAGCCGCCACTGGCTTTATATGAAGAATAAATGTTGATTTTCTCAGCTATTTATTAACCGATTTTCATTCGGGGAACAACTTTTGAATAGGCAATTGAAAATCTCTAAAAAAATATGAAAGAATATACAGGTGTCATTTAAAATTTTACCATCGGGGTCACATTTTTTGCGGAGGAGTTTTTTCAAAGTTTTTTTTGCTGTTATTTCGAAGCACCTTCCACAATTAAGAACTTTTGTTTTTGTTTCAATTAAAAATCCCAAACCGCTTAGGAACTAGAGCCTCGTCAAATCCATTTGGTACACCCGGTGTGTATATATATATATATATATATATATATATATATATATATATATATATATATATATATATATATATATATATATATATATATATATATATATATATATATATATATATACAGGGTGTTTCTAAATTGATGCGAAAAAATTTACAGAGTGATTCTATGGCGAAAAATAAAGGGTGTCTTTTCATTAAAGTTTTTCTTGAAACCCCTTCTGCTCCAAGTTACAGCCCTTTGAAATTTTGGAAAAAAAAGTTTTCATTAAATTTATCCGTTATGGAATAAGTTAAAAAAACAAAATTTTGCAGATGCAGAGCGCTAACAAAATGACAGTTTCAAAAGGATTTTATAACCCTATAATGTTATCACAAGAGGGTAAAAAAACCTACCCTTACATTATTTTTTATCAGTACTTTTTATTTTGTGTACCGTTTTCTATTTAAAAAAATGATTCAGAAAGAAGGATTTATTTAGCAACTTTTTTATATCTTGACATTTTCTCATAAAATTGTTAGTTTCATCACAAAAAAATAAAATAACTCTGTAAATTTATGTGACATCGATCTGAGTAATATTTTATTTTTTTGTGATGAAATGGTGTGGCATTCTTCACAACAGAATTATTGGACCGTATTTTTTTATTAATCCCCAAACTGGGCGTTACTATCTTCAATTACTCACATACATTTTGAGGTCTCTTTAACAGCTTAGTACTCATATGTCAGAATATATGTCTGCAACAAAACGGTACTAACCCGCACCACCATCGCGGAGTAGGCGAATGTTTAGATGAAAATTATCCTCAAAATGGATTAGGCCTGGAGGCTTGTTCAGTGGCCCCAAGGTCATGCGATCTTTCTCTATTAGATTGCTTTTTATGAGGTTATATTAAAGGACGGGTATATGTTACACCGCCCACTACGATTACCACCTATAGTACTAGAGGTGGTATTGCCACTACATGGGAAGATAATATGTAAAATAGGATAAACGCTTGCAGAACCATTATACCAGATATGCCAGGAAACGTGAGACAAAACATAATGAAAATACTTAAGGTATGCACCCGGCAGGAGGGACACCTGTTTGAACATATTTTAAGCAGGCATAATTAATTACGGTTGCATTATCTATTAAATTAAAATTGATATAATAATATTTTCGTTTATTTTATAGCGAGGTGTTACTATCAGTGGCGACTGAAGGGAGGGGGGGGGGGGGTCCGCCCCGGGTGCCAAGCACTAAAGGGTGACAACGTGGGACAACTCACTCGCGTAGCTTAGTAGCCAGCCACTGGTGCATCTGCCGGACGAGGACGGCGCGGGCGGAAGGGGCAAGTGAGGAAAGCGTTACCAAATTGAGAAAAATTAACCAGAAAATGGATGGTATACACTCCAACAAAAAACAGTTTATACTGTTTTTGCTGCAAACTGTTTACGCACCATGAAACAAAACATCAGAGTTTTGTCAACGGGTTTAATTCATGGTGGAAACTAAATCCTAAAGTGTCTGAACACAAGAATTCTGAAAACCATCTCTCCTGTTTTGATAAATGGAAAGTCTTGGAAAATGGATTGAGGCTGCAAAAAACTATCGACCATAAACATCAAATGGTTTCAGACCAAAAAAAAAGAAGTGGCGTGACATTTTGAGTCGCCTTTTAGAACTTATTCTTTTCGGGCACGCCAAAATCTTCCTCTTAGAGGGCATATAGAGAGGGGGTTTCATCAGACGTTAGAGGGAATTTTTTAGAATTAGTTACTCTATCGTCGAAATATGACCCAGTGCTAAAAGAGCATATATGCTAAGAATTGAACATGCTATCGCCTGTGCAAAAAGGAAACGGGTAGATTCTTATTTATGCAAAGACATTCAAAATGAGTTCATCAGCCTTTCGGGGAAAGAGGTGAAGAATAACATTGTGGACGACATAATAAAAGCAAAATATTTCGGAATTCTGTTCGATAGCACTCCAGACATATCACATGTTGATAAGATGAGTTATGTAATCAGATATGTTCATACGTTCAAGTTGAAGTAAAAGAATCATTTCTAGGTTTCTTCCCAATAGCTGGAAAGACTGCAGTCGACCTTTCTGAAAATGTCCTTACGCAGCTGGGGGGTGATAACTTGGACATCTTTTTTTTTTAATTTTAACAACACACCACGAGGGCTTACAGCCTAAATACTATCGTACCGTGGGTGTTGACAAGGAGGAAAGAGGCAACTTGTTAATTCTGGACTTGAAGGTTTGGAGGTTCGGGGCAGAAGGAAAAACATGTGCCGGCAAAGAATTCCACAACTTCGAAACAAAAGAGCGGGCATAACAAGATGTTCTATGTCTGGTGACCTGGACAGTGAAAGGGTGCATTCGCTCTGTTCCCCTCGTAGATCTGTTGGGGGCAGCAGGTGGGGGAACTATGGAGGAAAGCTCCTCTGAGCAGTGTCCGTGTAGATATCTATAAAAGAGAGAGAGGTGACCAACGGCACGTCGGTGGGCAAGGGATGGCAGCCTTTGGGTGAGGGTAGGGTCACCGATGAGACGTATAGCTCTCTTTTGAATGGAGTCCAGGTTAGCGAGTGTAGAAGCGGTAGCTGCACCCCAGATGTGGGAGCAGTATTCGAGGTTTGGCCTTATTTGTAAAGTATATAAGGTATAGAGATTAGCTGGTGAAAAGTATTTGCGAGCCCGGAAGAGGAAACCTAATTTCTTAGCAGCCGCTTCTGCAATTGATGTGACATGTTGGTGCCAGTTAAGATTTGGATCCACAGAAATGCCAACAAGAGAAAAGGACTCATTACTTTGAATAACTTGGTTGTTCATTGTGATGGGTCTGGGGCTGGTGTATCTCTTATGAGAAAGAAAGCAAGACTGAGATTTGGTGTGGTTGAATTGTACAAGATTTCTACTTCCCCAGTCTAATATTTTTTGGAGATCCACGGAGACAGAACCCTCCATGAGTCTGCGATCCTCATCTAATTGGGCTAAAGAGACAGGCTTAGAATATTGTATATTTGAGTGGAGGGTGCTGTCGTCCGCCTAACTGTGAACTGGGTTGGATGTGCTAGAGAGGAGGTCATTGATGTGGAGCAGAAACAAAGTAGGGGCTAAAGCTGAACCTTGAGGAACTCCTGCATTAATTGGATACAGCTTAGAGGAATGGCCATCCACAACAACAGAAATGTTCCTGTTGGAGAGGAAATTTGCTGTCCAGGTACAAAGTTTTGGTGGTAGGCCATAGGCCGGAAGTTTATTAAGCAGCGCTGCGTGCCAGACCTGGTCGAATGCTTTGGATATGTCTAGAGCAACAATCTGAGATTCACCGTGTAGTTCCATAGACTTGTTCCAAGAATGGGTGACAAAGGAAAGGAGGTCGGCAGTCGATCTGTGCTGGCGGAATCCATACTGCCTGTCGTGGATTAGACTGTGTTTTTCAACAAATTTCAGTAGTTCGGTGTTTATATACTTTTCCATCACTTTAGAGACGACTGAAAGGAGAGAAATAGGCCTGTAGTTGCTAGGAAGCGCTTTGGATCCTTTCTTGGGGATGGGTTGTACTCGAGTAGTTTTCCAGTTACTAGGGAATATGCCTTTATTGTAAGATGTCTGAAACAGACGAGTCAGGACAGGAGCAAGTTCTGGTGCGAAATTTTTGAGAACAATTGCTGGGATCTCATCAAGGCCAGATGCTTTCCTGGTATTAAGAGAAGAGAGCATATTTCGTACCTTTTTAGTTTTGAAAATGATATCCGTCATTTTATGTGCCACATTGGGGACTGTTGGTGGTTGAACATTTGGAGGTGGGTTGAGAGTAGAATTGCTGGCGAACAACGAAGCAAAAAGTTCAGCCTTGCCCAGGGCGGTAGAAACAATTTCATCCCCTGAGACAAGAGGTGGGAACGTGCTTTTGCAGAATATATTCCCTATAGATTTAGCAAGAGTCCAGAAGGGTTTGCTGCCGTTGGAGCTTGAGAGGACTTTGTTTTTGATGTGGTTATTAAACGAGTTTTTTGCCTCAGAAAGAATGCGGACATAGCGGTCTCTTGCGTCGTTAAATGCTTGACGATTTTCTTGACTGAGATTGTGTAGAAGCGTTTTATAAGCTTTGATCTTTTCAAGTCTGGCCTTGTCACAGGATTTAGAGAACCAGGGCTTTTGAATGGCTGAAGAGGTTTTCTGTGTACGTGGAATAATAATTCCATGCCAGCTTGGATAATTTCGGTGACGTTTTGTGAGATATCAGAGGGGTCAGGATGAGAGAAGCAGACAGACGCCCATGGAAATGAGGAAAAGTAATCCCGCATTTCGTCCCAGCCTGCGGAGTTGTAGTGCCAAACGATACGTGGGTGTGATGACTGTGTGACCTCGGGTTGCATTGCGCAGGAAGCAGTGACCATGCCGTGGTCTGAGCGACCAAGTGGGGGCGGTGACTAATATATTATAGCACTCAGGTTTTGTAGTAAGAAGGAAATCCAAGGGATTTGAGCTGTGTGTTGGGATACGAGGAAAGTAAGTAGGTTGCTGAACAATATTGGCTAAAGAATTGCTGATTGCAAACGCCTCCGCTGCTCTCCCTTGTGGATCGGTTTTTGAAGATCCTAGCCATTCCTTATTATGGACATTGAAGTCACCAAGAATAGTGACCTCGGAGGAAGGATATTCAGAAATTAGATAGTCGGTTTTTTCAGAAAGGTAGTCAAAGAGCTGGACAAAGTTGTTGTCAGAAGGTGACCGGTAAATGCAACAGATGAATTTAGTTGCAGAGAGAGTTTTATCCATAGTATGTCTTTTCTTCCAGCTTCTAAATTGGGGAGTCTGGTGCAGGGTAGATTGCTGCGGACGTATGCGCACACGCCTCCATGCAATCTAAAGGAAGTAAGGAGCTCATACCCCGGGAAATTAAGGTGATTAGTGGCTGTTTTGGCACTGATTTGGGTTTCGGTGAGGAAAAGGAGTTGGGGGCCTATTAGCCTGGAGGAAATGGTTGACGGAGTTCAGGTTAGAATTTAGGCCACATATATTCGAAAAGGATATGTTAAATTTCGATGTTGGCGCCCCCTGTACACCCCTCTCCCGGAGATCCGAATGGAGGGGTATTTTGCCTCCGTAATATTTTGTACAAGGAGGTGCCATCATCATTTTTGTTTATAAGGGAAACCGACTCATACACCAGAACCGGAAACGTCCGTTGGGACTTCACCGGCCCCTTGATGTATGGGGTGGTACCTCCTCGGGCGTAAAAATAATCCTTTACTATTACGTAAAGGAAAATTCTACTACCACCTGCTTTGTATGTCGGGCTCAAGAATATGATAACGCTGCAACCATGGTAGGAGCTCATGGTGGTGTACAGGCAAAAAAAAACACAATCCTAAAGCATTGTTTATGCCTTGTGCTAATCATTTGCTAAATCTATGTGGAGTGCACTCTTTCGGGAGTGTGAGTTCAAGTGTAATTTTTTCCGGAACAGTAGAAAAAGTTATGTTCGTCATCCACACATCGATGGGAAATTCTAATGAAAAGTGTAGGCGTATCGGTCAAAAGACTAGTAAAGACAAGATGAAGTGCTCATCACGACGCTGTTAAACCACTGAAGAATAATTTTAAGAAACTTGTATCAACACTAGAAGACATGTGTGATCCCAGCAGCAGTAGAGAGAAGCAGCATCCACACTCTTACCAGCTTTGTGTGACTTCAGTTTTTTATGCGACCTTTCTTTTCAATGTGCAGTCCCATAAGAAGTTAATCAGACACAAAAATATATACAAACATCTGGGCTATCGCTGGAAAAGTGTGTCATAAAAATCAAAGCCCTAAAAATTTTTCTTCGAAGCCAACGTATCCAAATAGTGGAAAGAGCTATTTCCTACGCAACTGAACAATGTTAGGACTTGGATATTTCGATTGAAAGAAGAGGAAGGACGAGATTTCGAAAACTTATGCCAGGATAAATGGCCCAAGACACTGGACTAACATTGCCAGAAGACCTGCAGAGCGCTATGTTAGACTGTTTTGACAGATTTTACAGAGAACTAGACCATCGTTACAAGGCAACGGATGACATTCTCATAACATTTGGTGTTGTTCAGCCTAAAACTCAGCTTACGTCAACAAAAGAACAACTTCGTGGTATAGTTCAAGATCTGGCAAAAATCTACGATGAATTTTCTGCAGAGGATATTATTTTGGAGATTTTATGACAGAGGCGCCACTTAGAATCCGCCAGCATTTCTTTCCAAGAATGGACTACCTTGGAGCTTCTGAAATTCATTGTACAATGGGACAATTCTGAGTCTGTTCCGCGTCTAGCGCTGTGTCTAGGATTTTTTAACTATTTGTGTTTCGGTGAAAGAAGTTTCTCAATATTAAAATTGATAAAATTTTATTTAAGATCCACAATGAGCCAAGCGCGACTTCCCAATATTTGCATATTGTCCATTCAAAAGGGCAGGAAAGTAAGTCTTGATCATGTGATCGAACATTTTAGCAAAATAAAGTCCCGTAAGCACGTTTAGTGTTTGATATGCGATTTTATTTTAGGGGTGCTCAATAGAAAACCACCCCGGGTGCCAACCTATGCTACGCCGCCACTACTTACTATAACGTATATTTTCTATTATTGTAGTTTGTATCTTTGCCAGTGTTTGATTACATTTAGTACCTATTTATGACAACCTTAAGTCTCTCTTATTTTTAAATTTCATGACTACTACGAATAATAACAAGAAATATCATTAGGTATAAGATATTGAATAAAGCAGAAAAATCAGAGGAACTCAAAAACAATAAGAAAAAGGTGCGTGTGTGTGTGTTTAAAAAAGGTGTGTTTTTAAAATTTCATTTCACAAAACATAAAAATATACAGGGTGTTATATTTGAAAAATGTATCTTTTTGAATTTTGAGTAATTAAGTTCCTACAACAAAAGTCTATGAGTCCAGCTCAAATTCGCGAAGATTTTGTAGGAACATTGGGCGAAAGTGACGTATCTTATGATGCGTAGTCAAACGTTGACATCGAGAATTTAGATGTTGTGGGACTTTTGCCAAGATGAATATACTGGTGGCCATTCCAGAACAGTCGATACACAAGAAAAATTTGAAAATGTATATGACCCTGTGCTGCATCATCGACGCGTTAAAATCAAGCAGATAGCAGAAGAAACAAGTTTGTGTTAACATACAGTATACCAGATAATATCAAAACAACTTAATATTAAAAAATTGTCTGCAAACTAGGTTCCACGAATGTTGACGAAGGACCAAAATAGGAACTGTGTTTTAATTTTTCGGCGATTACCAGACGTAGGTAGAGAGTTACTTAGATAGATTTAGATTCGCTGCGGTAACTTAGACTATTCTCACACTGTTGCACCATTTTTATCTAATATTCTACTTCGTTTCCATATCTATTCTAAGTTCATTTATTTACTTTTTTATTTATCTTTTGTTTTTCCAGTCACCACAAGTGTTGGTAAATCTAGGTAAATTTATACACAAAGGTGCATTCCTGCGACATCTACGGATGAAAAGTAGAGCTGATTTTCATTGCTAGGTAGCATAGTGAATGAGCTATAGAGTAAGTTAATGTCGATATCTAAGCACAATATCGTGGGGGCATTCGTATTACCGGGAAAATTCGCTAATAGAGAGGTCACGATCAAAAGCTTTCAGAAAAATGTCTTCAGATGAGCGCGAATTTGGGTCCCTAGAACCCAAAACCAAGGGCCGTTAAAATAATAATATGTTTATATATATATATATATATATATATATATATATATATATATATATATATATATATATCCCAACGATAACTTAAAAAATAATAAACTGATTTTAATCAAACTTGGCAAAAATCTTGTTTGGGCGAAAACCAAGGTCGAGTTCGTTAATCAGCCTTTATACTCAAGTTTCGGTGGAAAATCGGGTAAAACTTTTTAAACACGCTATATTTTTGTAAGTATCAGAGGAACTGGAATCAGACTTTACTAGAAATAGTGCAAATAAACATGTTTTGAATTTTAAGTAAATTGGTACACAATATGTAGAGTTTTTTTTTCAAATTAAAAGTAAAACTCCAAAGACATACGTTGAAACGACTTATTGGTTAAAGTCCAATGCCTGACAGACAGAGTAGTTATCTTTAAACTTAAACATAGGACGTCATAGAAGACCGAAACAGTCGTGGTATGTGTTTCAATGGTAATTCAACTAATTCTGTAATTAATTACGTATACTTTGAATATAATATCCCGAGCATGAAGCCGATCTAAGGTATCACGCAAATAAAACGTTGGTTGAAGTATACTTAGATGGCGCCGGATACAGCGTCGTTGCCTCCTAAGCAGAAGGTTGCACTATCGAATTCAGTTTGATGAATGTACGTATTTTTATGTTTTATTTTGACATTTGGAGAAACAATAGTGTACAGATTTCATACGTTTTGAACAAGATCTCATTTTTCTTTAAAACGCCTGAATAAGTTTGTCACCGTTGAGTCTAAAATTATAATTTTGTTATTGTTGATTTTGAAAAAACCAGTTTGATTAGGGTGACTAAAACGAAATCATACTAGGGATTAATAAGTAAAAATAACTTCTACGTTTATAATTCGGCAGATACTTTGCTTTTCCAAATATGAATTAAGTTTCCTTCTGGAAATCTTTTGTATAACTTTAATGAAAGTTGTAATACAAGTTTCTTTTAAAGAGACTTACACTATTTACAGATATAGCAAAATTTAATTCTTTAGCTTCATAGGAAATTGAGTTTTGGGCATTTTTCTCAAAAGAAGTGAGAACACAAGATTTTTTTGACAATAGAGAGATCGATGGTCACTTTTGAAAGAATTCTTCAAATGTGCGCGTACTAGGAGCTCTAAAATCGATCTTCAAAGTATGTGTAAGTTTAAAGTATTATATATATATATATATATATATATATATATATATATATATATATATATATATATATATATATATATATATATATATATATATATACTTCACTAATATGCGGTATAATAATAGTGTACAATTCTTAGGAAAATTTGCTACTATAACGCACGCATATATATATATATATATATATATATATATATATATATATATATATATATATATATATATATATATATACTTCACTAATATGCGGTATAATAATAGTGTACAATTCTTAGGAAAATTTGCTACTATAACGCACTTGCTGCGTCCCGAATTTTTTTATAGTTAGGCATATTGCAAAGTTTGCGAGAATGATAGTTTTGTTACAAAGCAGGCGACGATAACTTTATTGGCAGTTTTGCTACTGTTTAGTCCGGTCAATTTAGACATTCGAAGGTGCATAAAATCCCAACAAGCTGAAAATCAGTAAAATTGTTCAAAACATAATTATAAATATAATTTAAAAGTTCCCCATCATTCCCGTG
This sequence comes from Tillus elongatus, assembly GCA_964006375.1. Taxonomy (NCBI): domain Eukaryota; kingdom Metazoa; phylum Arthropoda; class Insecta; order Coleoptera; family Cleridae; genus Tillus; species Tillus elongatus. The sequence goes on from OZ023264.1 coordinate 129,251,689, forward strand.
TATGGAAAATTTTTTATTCAAGGTCAAAGGTCAAAAAAATGAGTTTTTCGCGATTTTCAGCAAAACGGTAAGTTTTATCATAAAAGTACTTCAGACAAAAATTGTAGATCATAAAATTATCTATAAAAAATGTATCAATACTTTTTCCTACGAGCCACGGTTTCTGAGATAAAGCGATTCAAAAAGTTGTAAAAGTTGTTATCGTCATAATATGCACACGTTTCCATGCCACCTATGAGGTAGTGTACTTAGCACTTAGTAGGCCTACTCCACGGGTCAGTTATGATCCTGTTTAAATTGAAACTATTGCAAAATAACGGAAATTTTCAAAGATTGGAAAAGATAAAAGCGATGTAAATTAAAAAAAGTGGTGAAGTTCATTCGCCTGATTCGCAACTTTCAAATTATTGTTCTTCTTCTTGATATTCTTCTTCTTCTTCTTCATCTTCATTTTGGATGTAAGTAAATTGCGTCAATAGCGATGTATCGCATGACACTTCGTTGGAATCAAACGAATCCTCCACTGTTGGTGATTCAACATTAGAGCACGACCGGCCTTGACAATTTGTGCATGCCAGAGAACAAAACAGTCCGACTTTTTTGCAACCACATTTAGCACTGCATCCCTTTTTGCAGTTGCAAAAAATTGTGTTCACCAGTTTTTCCGGCGCAGGTGGGAGTAAAGTTTGAACTGGCTCTAATATATTGTTGACCAACTTCCAACCCCAGTCTGTAGGGTCTAGCTGATAACCAAGCCACACTTGAACTTGGTAATATACCCGAAAAAGATGTTGATGAGCAGCAACTGAGGTTGGAGGAAGACAAGCTAATTGAACTTGTTTTTTATTTTTAGTATTTTTAACGAAACACGCATATCGATGCTTATCTAAACAGGTAGTTTTTTTAGGAGCTCCGTACATAGAAAGAAGAAAGCGGATGCCGTTGGTGATAACTTCTTGTTGAGTTGAATTACTCTTTTTAAAAACTTCAGCACATTGAACTAAGTCTTGTTTTTCAAACAATTTGAAAACTTCTGTTTTACCCCTCCTGTAAAATGCAGATGTCGTATCACAGCCAGTTATTGCGTGTAAAAATAGTACATGATTTTGACACTTTACAAAAGTAGATAAACTTTTTGATGAATATATATTCGATTGATGTTGAGCTTTTCCTGGTTTTAAGAAGAAAATAGTTTTTAAGTTGACGTTCGAGCAGTGAGTAATACGAGTAAGTCTACATCTTCACCAACAACAATAGTTGTATTTGTCAAATTGAATTGCTCTATTGCTGTTTCAATAATCAATACATCGGCATCATTATTAGCTTGTTTTACCAATATATTTTCAACAGTAAACTTTTCTTTCAACATTGAAATGAACCGAGATGTATATACGTGGCGTACTCATGCATATTATGACGATAACAACTTTTACAACTTTTTGAATCGTTTTATCTCAGAAACTGTGGCTCGTAGGAAAAAAAGTATTGATACATTTTTTATAGATAATTTTATGATCTACAATTTTTGTCTAAAGTACTTTTATGATAAAACTTACCGTTTTGCTGAAAATCGTGAAAAACTCATTTTTTTGACCTTTGACCTTGAATAAAAAAAAATCCATACACGGGAATGATGGGGAACTTTTAAATTATATTTATAATTATGTTTTGAACCATTTTACTGATTTGCAGCTTGTTGGCACTTTATGCACCTTCACTCTCATTTTTTGGTCTAGATTGACCGGACTAGTTGGTGGATATTGAGTTTATCACTTTACCTGTATATGATCCTGAGACCAAATACCTGAGTGTGGAATAAAGAGACCGTGTCTCCCTGCTCCCACAAAATTTTACGGTTCAGTACTCTGCAGCAAAAATGATGCTCGCTCTTTACTGTGGTGCTCAATGTGTTGTTCCGTCTGATTATTTTTTAATGATCCACAATAAATGATCAATATTATATATATTTAACAATTAAGCCGATTGAAGTCATAAAAAATGCGTCGCGAAAAGTTAAGAAAATTGGTTCCGTTTCAACAAAACAATGCGCCGACTCAGAGGTCAGTTGATACAATGTGTGCCATCTACAACGCTGGATTATAACTATATTAGAGGATGCACCTTATTCGCCAGATCTGGTACAAGTACGAAGCAACTGGGGAATGTTTCCAAAACTCAAAGAACACTTGAAAGGGAAAGCCATTTCGGCAGATAATGAAGCGGAAGTGGCTGTACTGTAAGAGGTACTTATTTCAAACAAGACAATACACCAACTCACAGTCAGTTAACACAATGACCGCCGTCAACAGCGCTAGGCTTAGAGAGGCTATTAGCACATTATCATTATTCGCCAAATATGGTACCAAGCGAATACAGACTGTGGTGATACTGCATATTAGGGGTAACTAGTTTTACACAAATCAACTACCGATAGATGAAGTTTACTACCTTTATATGCACTCTGACACTAGTTTTATGTTGTGGAAATTCGTTTTTACATTCTGATAATCTGTTGTTGCCGAGTTATTGACGTTATTAGTTCGTCGCTAGTCACATACGGTAAGTTAACTACCGTTTTTTTAAATATTTTCTTAAATGCATTTTTGTGCTTTCTTATTGTTGTCTCCAACGTTTTTTGGTCAAGTCAGGGTAGGCCGGGTTAGGTCAGGCCGGGTTAGGTCAGGTCAGGTCAAGTAAGGTTAGATCAGGTCAGGTCGTTCAAGCCTGCATGATAGGGTGTTTTGTGCATAAACGATAAAAAAGTTGTTCATTCGACCCCTAAACAAGCTGGGGGACCTGGAGCAAATAGGCATGCTGGTGGGGAGAGAAAATGTTGAGCAGAATGTGAAAAAGTTGCTTATAAAAGCCCAACTAGGCTGTTTTTGTCGATGTTCCTTCTTTATTTGCTTCCCACACAGCACCCCTGTACACTCTGGGTCTCGTAACTTATGGGGGGGGGGGTGTTTCCACATCATTTTTCTCCTTGCTTACGCATACTGGAGTGGTTTTAAGCACATTTCTGAAAAAATCGAAAATCCGGTTGGCCCCTACTATTATGCAATATTATCCAGACTGTTTCCAAAACTCAAAAAATACTTGAAGGGAAAGAGATTTTTGACAGGTAATGAATTGGAAGTAGCCGTAAATGAGTGGTTTAAAAAAGTTGTGGAAACATTTTGTAAGGAACTGTCAAAATGTTAAAATAATTCATTATTCCCAGCCTTTCATTAGGTAGTTCAGAGGCAAGTGGCCTACATTATCTAAAAAACTGAAAACTTGGCAACACTGCTGGAGTCATGATTGAATTGGGCATCTTCAATAATCCTAAAAAACAATTTTTTGTTCAATAATTCTACTATGGAGCAAATTTTAATTTTTAATTCTAAAATACAAGACTTCCAGCACTTTGAACCAAAACGCTGTATTGTCATATTTCAAAATCCAAATAAAATGGAGCGTAAATTTGCAGACAACCTTCTAAACGCTTTTTTGAAAAAATATATTCACAAACATGCTTAGAACGCCCCCCCCCCCCCCCCCCCCCCTGGGTTCACAAACCACAAGAAAAATTTTTGTTGCTGGGCGAGGTAGGTAGTAAAAAGGAAATATGAGCAGAAAATATAAAGAAAACAGCATAGAAGCTGCCTTTTTAGTGAATTTTTATTCACATTTTGAAGCCATATCCCCTTAAACCCTGCCTACCCCGCGCAGCACCACCTATTCGCTCTGGGTCCCGTAACTTTCTTGAGGGCTGCGCTCAGGAAATTTGTCTTGCGGTTTATGCAACGAGGGTGGTTATATACATGCGAGAATGCGAGAGAGGAAGGAAAATCGCCTCGACGAAGCAGAGCCCCCCAACACCACCCCACCCCACCCCCTTGGCGCAAGTGAAACCTAGAGGACCGAAAACCCATGTTACAATATAAGTACCCTAGTTTGTACAGCTAAAAGGGAACATACCATAGCAAATACTGTCAAACGATCGAAATTTTTAAAAAAGAACCATAAATGTATGTAACACTTACCTTTTGCATCTCAAGGAAATGAGGTAGGTCCGGCCCTTGGTGTTAACAACCTTCGCCCTCGCATTTTCCTCATTGCCAAAACAATTAAGAAAACAAATAATATGTCACAGACCAGGAACTAGCGACACCTGGATCCCTAAACCACTACAAAACTAACGGTCATTGAGAGAACAAGGTAAACCACGTACAAATCCAGAAATAACGTGTATGAACACATGAATATATAAGAAACCGTCTAAACGGGTACGCGTATCAACAGTGTACTAAAAGCGAAGTGATAAATTAACAGTAGAAGCCAGTAACACAGCATACTTAATAAACATATGCTGTGCCAATGGTCCATAGGCCAAAATATTCCAGGGATTCCCAAAGTCATTGTGAACTTTATGTCAAATGTAATGTTTAGAAGGGGAGGGGTGTAACGGAACAGAACCGTACTGGGAAATTGTTTAAAAAGTATGTAATGTGTAAGACACTTTAAATGTTAATAACTCGGCAAAGGCAAGAGAACAAAAGGTAAGAATAGAGTCAGCGTGCATGTAAGATAGCAAACTTTAGTAGTCGTTTTGTCTAAAACTGTTCGGGAGGTCATCTGCAAATTCACCTGTTCGGGAGGTCATCTGCAAATTCACAAAATGGAGCTGTTGGGAGGGTTTAGTGTCAGTGGAGCACCAATTTTATTGCAATAAAAATAAATCGGTCGTTGCAATTAAAAAAGACTGGACCTTAGACTAGGGAAAACTTCCCTAGTCTAAGGACTGGACGCAGCAAGTGAATATGGTGAATATTCATAGAAATGATCTGGCACCAAATATTTGTTTGTAACTTTTTTTTTCTTTCAACATAAAAATATAGATTTTTGGTATATAGTTTTCCTTTAATATCGTAAACTTACGTACCAAATTTGTTTACCATAACTTTTCTACTTTTTGAGATTAAAAAAAAAAATCCGAAGGAAAACCCAAAATTTTCTCGGGAAACCTTGTTCGATTTTCCTGGCTAACGAACTTATCCAAGCCATTTATAAAAGGAAGGTACGTGCCAAATTTTATCAAAATCGGACCATTATATTTTTGAGTTATCGTTGTGATACATACATACCTACACACACACACACACACACACACACACACACACACACATATATATATATATATATATATATATATATATATATATATATATATATATATATATATATATATATATATATATATATATATATATATATATATATATATATATATATATATAAACATATAAAAATTGAAACTGACCCCTGGATATGGGTTCTAGGGGTCCTAGTTCGCGCTCATTTGAAGAATTTTTTTCAAAATTCAGAAGTTGGAATCTCCCCATTGGTGATTTTTTTCTAAGAAAATTCACTAAAAGCAGACTTACCTATACATTATCTGAAAAACAATAACCTTGGCAACATTGCCGATAGCAACATTGGATATCGCACATAATCAACTATATCACCCTCCTGTAGCAAATTCTAATTTTTTTGTATAAAGCGATTTCAGAAATAGGGGGCCGTTCCAGGACTTTTGAAAGACAGTGAATAAATATAACTAGGTAGTATACCAGTACTTATACCAAAATAAGTTTTATTTTGAGGCACAAAATTTTTCGAAAAAACTTCTTTCTTCTAATAAATTGACTCACGAAAAATGACACCTTCATACAATAATTTGTCAATTATTATAGGTACGAAAAATTGGTGAATTGAACCAAAACCTTACAAATACAATAAAACTTTTATTGAGTTTGCCTTGACTTTAACTAGTCCTTGGATATGGCGTGCGGTGCCGCAAGTTTATTTAAAGTACATTTTTCAAAATATTAGTGGTAAGAAGGTTAAAAAAATGTGACGTAAATTCGCTATTACATGTTTCCATATTAAATATTTAAATGCTTATTTTGTAACAATCCCATGTATAAGCTGCAGACAATTAAAAAATAATTGTATGTTAAGATTATTATAGGTACTTACCATTCAAATCGTAGCGGTTTTTCGGACACCTGACTTCCAGCAACAGTGCTGCTGCTGTCAAACGTCGACGTCTGAAAGTAAAATAAACACATGACTACATGACAATCGACTATCGACTCAGATCTCAGATGTCAGGGTAGGCCGTGCTGTTGTGTGTAGTGTGTACTAAATTTCGAATTCATTTTTATTCAAATAAAGTGATTTAAATTATAAAATGGCGAGCCAAACCCAAGGAATTCAGCAGTTACTTTCAGCTGAAAAACGAGCTGCAGAAAAAGTCGCAGAAGCACGCAAACGTAAGACATTTTATAGGATTGTGTATTCATATGGGTGTAGTCTTCATCGATCACGAGTTCTTAAATTTATTCCTTTCATTATGTTATCATTTATTAATTTAAATTTTACATTCATAATTACTAACATTTACATGACCATTAAGCAACTGTTGGCTTTACTTTAATCTTCTATTTAGTAAATTATAGAAATGTGAACAACCTTCATAAGCAAAGATAATAAATTAATGTATTTTAAAAATTTAGGCAAAGCAAAGAGACTAAAACAGGCCAAAGAAGAAGCTCAAGAGGAAATTGAAAAGTACCGTAAAGAACGTGAACGCCAGTTCCGGGAATTTGAAGCAAAGCATATGGGCTCTCGTGAAGATGTGGCGGCCAAAATTGAAGCAGACACCAAGCTACGCATTGAAGAAATGAACAAATCTGTATTGAGCCAAAAACAGCCTGTAAGTAGTGAATACAGTATAACACACTTTGAGTAAGTTTTAAATTTACGAGAGTTGCTTTGAACTCTTTTTAAATTAGAGTAGGTCAGGGACGACTTTGTGTGTATTACTTTTAGGTTTCTACATTGCATTTACCAAGTGTCTGAAGTCCACCAAGAACAAATAGCATGTGATCATGAAAGAGTCATCTGACCTAAGTGGGCTGATACTAGCTAGGTTATAAAAATCTTACATATTATGTACTGTAAAGTGGGGCTATTTGAAGCTTGTCTGCCTTTTTGGAACAAACTGCCTCCTTTTTTAATTCCCTGCTGCTGTCATTTCTTTATACTTTATGAGATAATTCTAAAGTCATGTTCCCGTCAAATATAGGCAAGTAAAACCAACACTCAAAGTCATTGCCACATATCTATTGCTGGAAAAAACAAGCAGTCCATTAACGTTATTGTAATTTTAAATAATTATCCTATTAGCGGAAAAGTCTCCCCTGGACGGTATAAGCATCAGCTGGGATGTACAAGGTGGCTGAAATATGAACCATACAATTTAGAGGAAGCCCTAGAAGCTGTAGTTGATCAAGGGTTCTCGTTTTCTCAGGCAGCAGAAAATTTCGGTATCCCCAACACCAGAGGGCGTCATATTTTTATTGCTGACGTCATATAAAGTTTATTCACTTTTAGTGCAATTAAAATACTGCTTACTGTGTTTTTTGTTATTAAAAAGAAAACAATTTATGTTTGTATAGTATAGTATATAGTATAGTATGTTTTATTGATTCAAATTTTACAGTATGTTCCACAAATAAGCATAAGCTTGTGCTTGCAGTTAACACAATTTCATTTTATGTTCTAAACTAAACTGTCAAAATATGTTTATAAAATGTCACTTTAAAAATTTTGTTCAGCGTATGTTTCTTCCTTCTGCATTTCTATCAATAACACTCCTGCAGCTGCCACTAGTATTCCACTACCATTATAAGATAACTCATTCTAATATAACACCAAATTTCTTAACTAATATTACAATTCACACTACTATAATTTTGACATTTTACTTGATATGACAGTCATATATCAATGTAATGGAGGTTATTAACCCCTTCTTTCCTAAAAATTCCCTTTTGGGTCGACAAACCTTAAATGGTATCCAAAATTCAATTCCATTTTAGAAAAGAAAAGGTTAACGTACTGCCTACTATGTTTTTTATAAAAATTCATTTATAAACTTGAATATTGTTCAAGTTTCTTGCTACACTTACTGCTAAATTTGAAAATTCTAACATTTGTCTTTTTTTTTTAACTTTAAATTAGAGGTGCGCGAACCCATGTTTTGTTCGAACCCAACTATGAACGAACCTAAGTAAATATGTTGCCTCGAACTTCGAACCTCTGAAATAGTATGTCTAAGGTTCACAGTCGAACTTCGAACTTCTTATAAATTCAAAATCGAACATCGAACTACCCAAAATTTTTCAGTGTTCATATATCATTTCCTTAAATACAAAATTTAGGAATATTGTAACATTTACAAAAAAGAAGGGTTCGACAAATTTGCAGGTTGATTGGCTGAAAATGCCTTCCAGTGCTGATCATTGTGGAGATGGGTCCACGTTAAATCAAAAACACAAAAACAAAAAATATTTTAAACTTTTTTAGATTTCTAGATCTATAGATAAGCTCAATTATAAATATGTTGTTTGGTATTGGCTAGGCAAACAGATTGCGAGAGTTCAAAGTCAGCATGATAGGTATAAAATAACCACTTACAAGTTTGAACTGTCTCTTGATTGTGAATATTTAACTGTTTTTGCTCGCTGTGAAATAAAGCATGTTGAAACCAGTGTTTTCCAAAGACAATCTACAATTATCCTCAAGTTCTGAAAATTTACGTTACTGATCGCCTTTGAACACCGCAATCATAATGTTGTTACTGAAATAGGTGTTGGGAGGCTAGGACATACAAGAAAAAATATTCCGTGATTGATAAATGGCTCCGTCGTGTCTCAATGTGTCCCATCTACTGTCAAAAATATGCATGAGTGAAATCTCCTGAAATTACGCTATCGACTCAATGAGACCGATAACGAGTTTAAAGTGCCGCTACCGAGTTAAAGAGGCCGCAACTTCGCTACCTTTGGCAACATTCAATGCCTGTAAAGTCAAATTTCGAAGTATTTTTGAGCAACGAACTTCGAACTATTTTGAAGAATTACATATTTCGAACTTCGAACTACTTCAACATCGCCCGTGTGAACGTATTTTCGAACCGAAGGTTCGGTTCGAGTTCGGGTTCGGTTCGGAATTTCGAAGCTTCGCACACCTCTACTTTAAATGAAAATATAGTCATATAATATAAATATACAAGCTTTATTTTGTTCCGATAATAAAATACCAGGTGTCTACTTGGAACTGTTGCAGTTTTCAACATAAAAAAGCTGAAAAATATATAGTGTTCCAAAAAGGCAAAACTGTAGTGTACTTTGGAACATTAATAACTGAGAAATGAATAACCTAGTCAATATTTTTTTGCAATTTGTATAATACAATATCACTCATTAAGTTAACTAGTATCCAGAATAATTTTAATTATAGTAATTAACAAATATAGTCGCACAGTGCAGACTAAAATACTAAAAATTGTTCCAAATAGCCCCATCTTACAGTACTAAGCCAAAGAAGCAGCTATTTTATGCAGAAGCTTAACAGTTGAACCATTACTTTTTTAGCAAATTGAATGCCCTTGTAAAATTTATTCCATCTGACTTTTGCTGTGCAAGCCATGAAAGGTGTTCTGAATTCTAACTATATTATGTTATATTAAAACTATGAATACTTCTACTCTGGATAACGAACTTCCCTGCCTATTGAAAAAATTATTGCGTTTATTAAAAGCTTACAGAATAAGCTGGTAGAGGTGCTAGTAAAAAAATACTATTTATAATTAACTATGAGGAACTTAGATAGTCGGCTAGTGTTCACTCGTACAGACTAAGTTAGTTGCATTTACGCTATTCATTTTCATTTATTTTTTCCTTTAACCCTTTTTTTGTCCTCCCTCGGGGCTCGTCCGCAGCCTCGCCGCCCCGACAGCACTGCAACCTTTGGTTTATTGTCCATGCCCTTAGTCTTTTTGCTCCACCCACTCCAAAATCTGTCTCCGATCTAGACTGACTGTAGATCAGGTGTCTTCTGCGGTCCAGAGCTTTACACTCGCAGAAGATGTGCTGGGCTGATTCCTCCCCCTCGCCGCAGAGTCTGTATGCGAGGTCCCCCTCGAACCGCCCCATTTTAGGCAGGTGTTTCTTGATGACTGTGTGTCCCATCAAGAGACCTGTTATGTTTCTGAGCTGCCCTCTGCTAAGATTTAACAGCTCTCTTTGAACTCGGTTCGTCAATTATTGACTTCCCATGTCTGAGCCATGGACAGTCTGCCCAGTACACCTTGTGTTGGTTTCTGACCCAGGACTTAATGGCTCCCCTGGCAGTGCTCTTTGTCACACCCAGAGCCGGTTCTGGTCCCATAAATATTTATTTAGGTTTTAATTTTTGTTTCACTCGAGAATGTGTCAAACAACATTGTCTATCAAACCGTCATCTGCACTGGTACATGATTAAATCCATTTTCTATTATTTCTTAGTGGCATGGTGTAATTTAGCTTAAACAGGCTTGAACTATAAGCCTCTTCAAATCATATGTCGTCTGTGTCTGAGTTTAATATACTTCATTACTTAAAAGGCTCCATAGAAATAATTCCAGTGAAGTGAGATCAGATGGCCTAGAGTCCAATTAATTAGAGGACTATTTCTTCCAATCTATCCTTGTAGAAAACTTTATTTTGAACTGACACTGAATTGTGAATAGGAACAGGTTGAAAATGCATGCATTATATTTCATTTGTAAATTCACTTTGCAGGAAATTTACGTGAAATTTTCTACAATGAAATTGTCCAAAGCACTACCTCAGATAACACAACCTCACGTTTGTTTTGCTGATTACTGCCGTTGGCAGTTAATAACACAGTGAAGGTTTCCAATGGACGAATGTCTCATATTCAGAGAATCTACTGTACCATTTGTCGTAAAACTAGCTTAATCGGAAAATAGAAACTTTTTGAAAAATCACAACCATTCAAAAACTGTGTTTGGCACCATAAAGAATATTCCAACTGTAGTTCTTTATCACTCACCAACTGTATTTCTTTATCACCCTGTTCTAAAATTTACAACAATATTTATATGCAAACATCGTCAAATTATACTTTTCTTGGAGTTTAAAATAACAAACATTCCTCTAAGATTACATTTTGAACTTTCTGTAATAAACTAAATAATTTATTCGCCATTTACATTATTTATTTATTTATTTATTTATTTATTTATTTATTTATTCATACACCATCCAACCGCTTAAAAGCCAAATTAAGGATGGGCCAATACACAAAACATAATAACTAACAACAATCAAGCTAACAATACAAAAAAAGAGTCACAAATTAGATTGCTTTGAAAAACATTTTTATCTCTGATATGTTACATGAGAAGATATCTAGGCGGTCCTGCAGTACAGAGTAATCATTGCACATCTGGTAAATTGGAGACGATCGCAGCAATCGTGTACGAGCAGTCGGGAGATAGAATGTGCCTGGAAATCGTGCTGCAATACGAGGCACATTGGAATTAAGTTGCTGAAGCAGACTGGGGCAGTCGAACACAGAATTAACCAGTTTATATAAAAATATAATGAAACTGCACTAGCTGCGCATCGACAGACTCTGCAGACTAAAGCGAAGAAGTAAACTTTCCTGAGGATATCGACCATCCTCACGAAAGCTAAGAAATTTTAGAAATTTCCTTTGCACTGATTCCAGGCTTGCCACATGTATCTCATAAGTGGGAGCCCACACAACAGCCATATTCAGGTCGGGACCTAACCAAACAGCTAAAGAGCAGGAGGAGGGTGTCAGTCTGTGAGAAATTGTTGCCTGTTTCTTATCAGAAACCCTAGAGTTTTGTAAGCAGAACTGACAGTCTGCTCATAGTGTGGTTTAAAAGATAGAGTACCATCAAAAACAATTCCAAGGTCCTTAACTGTCCCGGGGCGGTCAAGTGGAAGCCCTGTTATATTGTACCCGAAAGTGATTGCGTGCTTATTTCGAGTAAAGGACATCACACAACACTTGGAAACATTCACAGAAAGATCACTCTGACAACACCATTCATTAAGGATCTGAAGACAGTTCTGGAGCCACAAACAGTCAACAACACACGAAATATTTGCGAAAATCTTAATATCGTCCGCATATATTAAAAAAGGAACATGTAAAACATGTTTAACTGGGTCGATAAATATATTAAACAGTAATGGACCGAGTATGGAACCCTGCGGCACTGCCGAAGTTACGTGATAGGTGTTAGATTTGAAGCCCCCAACCTCAACAAATTGCCTCCTTCCATCCAGGTAAGATCTGAACAAGCCAAGCAAGCCCTCGGAGAATCCGATAGCCCTCATCCTGTCAATCAGAACAGAGTGATTTAGACAATCGAAAGCCTTAGATAGATCAGTATACACAACATCAACCTGTGAAGAGCGGTCAAGAGCGGACGCAATGAACTGTGATTTCTCATATGACTGACATTTTTTTTTGTCTGATCTACTTTTCTGTTAAATGAACTGTTGATTCGTCAAACTCGCACACCCGACTGGCTAGATGTTGAATGTTAAATTCCGCAGCAGCTTCCAGAGCTGTTTGTGCATTATTACAAACTAATCTCACAGTTTCTACCTTTTCTACAGTTAATTTTTATTCAAGAAATTTAATAAAATTGAACTAAATCCAAGCAGAGTTACTCGACAAATGAATCACAGGTGCTTTAAACCAAAAAACTAAAATTTGAAGATTTATTTGAAATAGTGGAACACAGATTAAATGATGTATCAGTGCAGGTGACAGTTTGATACAAAAAGTTATTTGGATCATGTTTGTATTGTAAATTTATCGGAAGAAAAATCAAGACAAATCACATTTATTTTTTTACTGAAAATATTTTTCTTTTTTTTTTTTTTTTTTTATTTATCCAGAATTCAAGTTTAGGTTTTAGTGAATTTTCATAGAAAAAATTCACTAATGGGGAGATCCCGACTTTTGAATTTTGAAAAAAAATTTGCAAATGGGCACGAACTAGGACCGCTAGAACCCATATCCGGAATTAACAAAGTAAGGGCAACCAAATTTGGTACTCGGGTTCATATCATCATAGGTAAGCTACCTACCAAAATTTAGCTCTGTAGGTTAAAGGACAACAAAGTTACAGGCATTTAAAGAAAAATAAATTTGGGTTTTCCTCAAAACGTCAAAGTCGCGATTTCAAACGTCAAAATTGGTAATATTTAGGCAATGAACCTGAAATTAATATCAGCTATGGAAAGAAAATGTCTCAAGAAGAATGCTTTACAAAGCCTGAACTCTTAGTTTCAATCGTCATTGTCCTTCATTTTACTAAAATATTCCCAGAATATTAATTTAAAATACACCCTTTCTCTGATGCTTTGGCAGCAGTGTTGGCTATAGAGTTTATCGTTTAATGGTATATCATGTTTGTCAAATTTTCGTAAAAAATCATTAAAGCTCAATATCTGTTATTATGCAAGTTACGAAAAAAAATACATTAATTATAGGGTGTCTTAAGCTACATCTTAAAAAATATTTCCACAATTACAGGTGGCCCATAAGTCGTTGGTGATTCATTTTTTTTTATTTTTTTTTATATATTTTTTTTAAATCGAACACGCCCTATGTTATTGCATTTTTATATTTTCCATCGAAATATAATACATCTTTGTAAGAAAAGAAATTCGGGACGCAGCAAGTGCGTGATGGTAGCGAATTTTTTAATCGAACACGCCCTATGTTATTGCATTTTTGCATTTTCCATCGAAATATAATGCATGTTTGTAAGAAAACAAATTCGGGACGCAGCAAGTGCGTTATGGTAGCGAATTTTCATTAAATGCTTCAAATTTGAATAGCTCAATTCGCTATTAACCTATAAGGTTGACCAGGAAACCAGTTTTTTCGGGAACAATTTAAGTTTACTTTAGGAAATGTTTGTACATTTTCAAACAATAAAGTTATTTTGATGAAACATGGCACATTGTTTCTACTATATAGATTGATGCCTGCTTTCTTAAAAAAACATGTTAGCTATTAAAATCATTTTTATAAAAATTCACTACCATAACACACTTGCTGCGTCCAGAAGTTTTTAAATGATTAGGAATAAGTTTTGTTAATACATTTTTTTTATGAAAACACGCCTATGATTTTTGGATTGTTACCATACATTTTCGCATCGTAGATGGCCTTGCATTTTGCGAAAGAAAGTGATTTTGTGATCATTAGGGCCCCTATCATTTAAGACCAATTTGGTTTACATTGAACAAGAGGATTGTGTTGCTGTTGCACTCGTGATACACTATACATGGTAATAATTTTAAATGGCCAAATTAGGTTGTTTCAACAACCTCTAAACAAAATACAATAATGAATAAATACAGTATACGCTCGATTATTCATGTGAGGATTATCCGGTTTATGAATTATTTGTGTTGAGAAATTGATCAAAATTTCGAATCAGAAATAGATAGAAATTTAAATTCTTTCAGTTTCCTCTCACACAAATATAACAAATATTCCTAATAAAAACCAAGGACCATCTAAGTACGGGTTCATCTCTTATACTTACTATGTTGCAAAAATCATGAGCAAAATAAAACTGAAATTTAGAAGAACCTGTAATGTAGTAAGTAGTGTGTAAGAGAAACAGAATGAACTGTCAGATTGCTTATTCCGTTGTGATGAATTCTTTTTTATTTTCACTACAATAGGAACGCTGAGAAGGATCCATATCTGGGACTGTTAAGGTCGTAAATTTTAATTGCCTCTTATCTTATCACACCTGACCTCTTTTGAGATTGCATGGGCGGCACTGCAGAAAGGAACAAGATGAACAATTCCTGAGAATGACACAGCTGCTAAACATCATATATATATATATATATATATATATATATATATATATATATATATATATATATATATATATATATATATATATATATGTTCAGAAAGATTTCCGCAGCCTTTAATGTGAGACATGCTTGGTTCTCGGGTTAAACCGCGTCCAGAATTTATGGAAACTCGACATTTCGGCTCCTGTTTTGGAGCCATTTTCAAGAGGTAAAGGAAATATGTAAGGACACTCTAAGGCCTAAATCTGCCTACTCCTTAGAGTGGTGGACAAAGATAGGTAAAGGAAATATGTAAGGACATTCTAAGGCCTCAATCTGCCTATTCCTTAGAGCGGTGGATAAAGGTAGGTTGGGTTGTTGTAGCTCGATTACGGGGCCTCAATCTCTCTGAGGCCTAGGGTTGAACACACTGAGACCTCACAGACGATCTGATTTGTGGAGTAGGCAGATTGAGGCCCCGTAATCGAGCTACAACAGCCCAACCTACCTTTATCCACCGCTCTAAGGAGTAGGCAGATTGAGGCCTTAGAGTGTCCTTACATATTTCCTTTACCTACCTTTGTCCTCCACTCTAAGGAGTAGGCAGATTGAGGCCTTAGAGTGTCCTTACATATTTCCTTTACCCACCTTTGTCCACCACTCTAAGGAGTAGGCAGATTGAGGCCTTAGAGTATCCTTACACATTTCCTTTACCCACCTTTGTCCACCACTCTAAGGAGTAGGCAGATTGAGGCCTTAGAGTGTCCTTACACATTTCCTTTACCCACCTTTGTCCACCACTCTAAGCAGTAGGCAGATTGAGGCCTTAGAGTGTCCTTACATATTTCCTTTACCCATCTTTGTCCACCGCTCTAATGAGTAGGCAGATTGAGGCCTTAGTGTCCTTACATATTTCCATTACCCACCTTTGTCCACCACTCTAAGGAGTAGGCAGATTGAGGCCTTAGAGTGTCCTTACACATTTCCTTTACCCACCTTTGTCCATCACTCTAAGGGGTAGGCAGATTTAGGCCTTAGAGTGTCCTTACATATTTCCTTTACCTCTTGAAAATGGCTCCAAAACAGGAGCCGAAACGTCGAGTTTCCATAAATTCTGGACGCGGTTTAACCCGAGAACCAAGCATGTCATATATATATATATATATATATATATATATATATATATATATATATATATATATATATATATATATATATATATATATATATATATATATATATATATGTTCATATTATCCATGTTGCCGATCCCCCCATTGACCCAGTTATCGAGAGTCTACTGTAGCTACAAAGTTTCGCATTCCATGGATAACTTTAAATGTAAATTTGATGCTTGATGGTTATATGTATTATACTAATATGGTTTGTTTATATTGTCCTTTTTTTCAGGTTATTGATTTAAATGTAAATTTGATGCTTGATGGTTATATGTATTATGCTAATATGGTTTGTTTATATTTTTTCAGGTTATTGATGAGGTCCTTGCTTTGGTCTACGATATCAAGCCGGAGGTCCATAAAAATTTCCGTTCATAATTTACTTAATACATATTAAAACTTAATAAATAGTTGTATTAATGATTTTACTTAATGCATAGAAATACTTATCAATGTATAGTACTTCATTCCATTTGTTGTATTCTATTATAAAAATTATACTTATCGTTTTTGCTAGATAAATTTACTATCACGACATGCATTTTGTGTAGAATAACTTGTACAGTATTGTATTGTTGTATGTGATTAAAAGAATTCCATGTTAACTTTTTTTCTTTTCACAAATTTCGCCTGGTTTTAGGCCTATATTAAATGTAAGACTATATGAGGTTATCATAAAGTAAAGGATATATGTTAGCTTATGTACAGGCTGTACCATTTGCTGGGTATCTCAGTGATTAGTAAAGATATAACCTTGCGGTTTTCGCGAGCCTTAGCTACTGTTTTATGAAGCGAAATATGCCACAAACAAAATTGTCATAACCCTCTTAGTTACTGACCTACAGGGCGATATTGAAAATATTGCAGGTACCCCTTGTATTTCAGCGTGGTATATCGTTGGGCTGACAGTTCTTTCGACCGACAGATCATTTAGTCGACACTACAATAGAGCGGTGATGCAAGCGAGAATACCGCTTTTTTCAGTATTTGTCTGGCCAACTAGGCGAATCGTTGTTTTCATTGTAAAAAACCTAATATTGATCTCTGCTTCATATTTAGTTGCAAAACATCACATATAAGCGAAATTCAAATAAAAATGCCAATTTATATATATATATATATATATATATATATATATATATATATATATATATATATATATATATATATATATATATATATATAAACATACTTATGGGTAATTACTTATTATATATGGAAATATGTATGAAACTCTTTCCTGACTCGCCTTAATAAAAAGGTCGTTTTCTAATTTAAAAAAATCGATTGATATAAGATTTATTCCATATTTTTAGTTACAAAAATGTGGTTTAAAGTGAAGCCACCTATTATTAAGCATTTATTTTTTTATTTTCAAGAAAGTTATCTTTGATGGCATCTACGTTTTCACATTTTATAATGCATAGTTGCACAATTGTTTGAAAATTTATGATTGAGGGCAGAAGGTTAAATACTTCTTTTTTTATAAATGTACCTAGGCAAACTAAGTTCGTAAATAAAGATTGTTGAAAAAAAATATACATACATACATACATACATATATGTATATATATATATATATATATATATATATATATATATATATATATATATATATATATCTGTGTGTCTGTGTTTGTTTAACTTTTTCGGGATATGGGTTCTAGAGGTCACAATTCACTCTCGACTAAAGATAGTTTTAAAGCATTATATCTGCGACATCATAAGCGATTGTTTTAGAGAAAAATCCGCTAATAAATAAATAAAAAATGTTGGGGATGCAGCAAGTGCGTTATGGTAGTGTATTTTCATAAGAATGACATATTATAGTGATTTAGTCTTATATTATAAAACATTTCTTTATTTAATTAGGAACAGTAAAAATACGGTAAGAAAGTTACTGCACCTGAGCAAATATGGGTGCGGTGCGGGGTAGACAGGATTTAAATGGGGTATTGCTGCAAAATGTGAAAAACGCATCATTTCAAAGTCCAACTAATTGGTTTTTTAGCATTTTTCGCTCATATTTCCTCCCCGTCCAGCACCCCTATTCATTCTTGGGGGTTGTTTGCAACAAATTTGCCTTGTGGCTTGTGGATCCGAGGAGGGTTCTAAGCATGTTTCGAAACAATTCTAAAAACCCTCAGTAGTAGGCTGTTTATTTACCGAGATTAGATTCCTCTTCGTCGCTTAATGCCTTTTTCAGATAATATCGAATACAGCACTAAACTAAATAGATTCACTTGCTGTTTCACTTCTTTTTTATTTTTATATTATATATATATGCACAAGCTAAATAAGTAAAATAATTAACATTGGGGCTACACAAACTTAAAAATACAGAAGACATTTAGATCGTATCTAACTGTGTGCACACAAAAAATAGTGTAAAGTACATTTATAAAATATAATAAAAAGCAACAGTTTTACGATATTATTGTAAATAAACCAATAGGAATACGTTTCGCGGCGATTTCGCAATTCGCGAGTGTATGAATCTAGCTTTTGTCCAGGACTACACTGAAATCCAATCGACACCCCAAGCAAGCAGCTTGTAAACTAAGCTCGACAGGCTTGGACAGCTAACAACCGTAGGTATGTCTAATTTTAAGCTGGAGACTGTACCTGTTTGAAACATAAACTATGAGAAATACAGAAATACGCTTTAAAGTGCTTTTTTTTTTTAATCAACTAACCTGCGAAATCACCGATAATAAAAATAATGGATCTAGTAACTTATCTATCAGTACCGTTCTCATTTCGTAAGCAGGTTTTGATACTTGCAAAGAACATTGACGCCCGTGGTACTAACTTTAACACAACGAACCTAACAAATATTGTCTTCCGCACGGAGACAAACTATAAAAATGCCCAAACTTTTACTATCACTATGTAATGCATTAGTTATTTCTCCCGGTTATACAATAATAATAATGTTTATGGGGTCCTGTTTTCGTGGCTCAATTAAGAAACATTAAAAACTGAGTGTTAACACTGCTCTTAGAATATGATTTACTGACATACTGATTTTATATTTTACGCTAAATTGTATTAAGTCATTAACTCACAATTTTCATTTATCGCAATCGTCCAATATTTATACCCATGTTTTAAATATGTTAGGTTAGTTAAAAGTCAGTTGTAAAATGTCAACAAGGCTACATAACAAGCGCAAGCGACGAACCGTAGAAATAATGTGCCTGTTAAGCTTGCAAGCAAGGTGTTGTTACTAGAAGCAAAAATCTGATGCGGCAAGATTCAACAAGATTATCTTTAGTGCAACAAAGTGTAAAGGCAAAAATTATCAAGATGTGTAACCATTTGCCACCAAATCTTTTTGAACTAAATAAAATAAACTAAAAAAGTACCTTAAAGTGTTCCTACTGCAAAGGTGTTTCTATGATGTTGAGGAGTTCTTTGAAAAAACTTATTCGGTGGAAGACCTCAGTAGACATGCATAGGCAGTGTGTATTTACTTACTGTTCATGCTCGTTGTTCTGTCACTTTTAAATTCAAATGTCGCGCGCTACACTGACATAGAGTAAGTGTTACTAATGGTTTCCGCCAGAAGACCAGAGGGGGGGAAGAAGAATGAGAGAAGGGAGAGAAGCTTGCATCCCTCTGCCACTTGTTTTTGAGTCCTTGAAGAGGCAAGAGGTCTCGAGAAAGCGAATTGCTTTCAACCCCTTGAAGAGACACGAGGTCTCTAAATATCCATTGTGTTTGTAAGTCCTTTGGGAGACACGAGGTCCCTAGAGGTGTTGTGTGTGAATACAGAAAAACGAAGCTTATGTTCCTGCATTATTGGAGAATAAAGGTAGGTAACTTTGCTTATTGTCAGTGCCCTATTTGTTCTGTTTTTTTTTGTTATTCATTATAAAATAAATACACGTGGTATTTACATTTGGTCCTTCGAGCCGGATTTTTATAGTTGTTTTGTTTTGTTATTAGTTGATACAGTCCATTTTTTGAAGTAATTTTACTTGTTTCCTTTAGTCTAGTAAATTTGTAATTGTTTATTGCCGTGTTGAGTCATTTAATTTCAAGGTGACGTTATTGCTTGTATATAACTAGGTACATACTCGAATTGCATATTGTTGAAATCACGTTTGCATATTGTTTAAATCGCGTTTAGGAATTTTTTTTTGCGTTGAACAATGGAGTTGACTCAGCTAAAAAATAAGCGCGAAAGCGTTTATACACGAGTAGAAGCCATATTGCACGTGGCTCAACAGGTCAAAATAGACGCAGTAGTGGATTTAGATAGGTTGAATAGATTTGAGGTTCGTTTTGAGGCGTTGAATGAGTTGGTCAATCTATTTGATTCATTGCATTTGGACATCGTGTCGGTAGTTGATCGATCAGAGTTGGAGAGCGAGCATGAAATGCAGAACAAATTCGATGAACTGCAATACTCTATAAAAACTATCTATCGAGAACTGAGAGGTTATGCAAATAAAGCCGCTGAGAATCAAGCTCGATCCGTTTTTCACGGTAGTTCGAAATCGAGTCGAGCATCGAGTAAGTCGCGGTGTTCGGTCAAATCATCGAACGCTCGATCTCTCAGTGAAAAGGAAGTAACGAACGCAAACGCGATTATGTCAACTTCAAATTTAAACAGACATTTGAGGTTACCGAAAATCGAAATGCCAAAATTCGATGGAAATTGGAAAAACTGGCCAACCTTTTATGATCTGTTTAAAACAATGATTCATGAGAACGAATCATTGTCAGATATTGAAAAGTTCCAATATTTGAGTGCTTCGTTAGTGAAGGATGCAGCTGGCCTAATCAAGAATTTACCGCTAACGGGAAGCAATTATGGGATTGCATTCAAGTCTCTGGTCTCAAGGTATCACAATACCCGGGTTTTGTTGACCAATTATTGGCAGGGTATTGTACAGGCCCCCAAAGCAAATAGTGAATCTGCTTCTTCCCTACGAACGTTGTTGTCTGTATTCAGTGAAAATTTGGAAGCGTTGAAGCAGTTTGAACATGACATGTGGGATTTCACTAAATTCAACATGTTGCTGCAAAAGGTGGATATGAGTCTTAAGCAAAAATTTGAGCTTGAGTTTTGCGAATCGGACATTCCCAGTTTTAGTAGTTTATGTAGATTCTTGGAAAAGCAGTGTAAAGCAATGGAGACAACTGCCTTAACTTCCAATTATGTGACTAATAGAAGGCAGCATGTTTCAGCAACCACTGCTAGGCCCGCTTCGTCCTTTGTTACCAGCACAAAGCTTGTATGTGCTTATTGTAAGGAGGAGCACCCCATGCTCAAGTGTGATGGATTTCTATCTTTATCCTCTCATAAACGGTATACGTTCGCAAAAAAAAATAATCTTTGTTTTAACTGTTTATCAAACTCGCATGCCAGCAGGGAGTGCAAGTCATCAAGTTGTCGTGTATGTAATAAACACCATCATACATTATTGCACTTCCCAAAAGCACCGGCATCGGGAGATGAGAGTGACTCAAACAAGCCACCTGTGGAAGAGCCACAAGGTGCAGAGCAATTGCGTGTGTTGGCAAGTGTGGTAAAAAGGGAACAGTCCGTGTTACTGGCAACTATAATGCTATTAGTACGAGATAAAAATGGAAAGGTTAGGAGATGTCGAGCTCTCCTGGATTGTGCGAGTGAGGCTAATTTCATTTCGCAGCAGTGTGTTGAAAAATTGGGGCTCAACACCTCATCCCGTTCAGTGATGGTTCAAGGCTTGAACCAAATGAGCTCGCTTGCTAGCCAAGGCACTCTCAAATGTCGATTAGAGTCCATTTATGAGCCAACAAAGTTAGAGTTGGACATGATTGTGATTCCGAACATTTGTTCCAAGATCCCTTCTGCTAAAATTGAGCAGTGCCACTGGCAACATATTCAGAACTTAGAGTTGGCAGATTCAGAGTTTGGTATACCAGGGGACATTGAAATTTTGTTGGGTACTGACGTTTATGCTCATGTGGTTAGACCTGGAATAAAGAGAGGGCCTCGAGGTGCACCAGTGGCCATCAATACTGTTTTTGGTTGGGTGCTTATGGGCAGTGTAGAACAGTCAAAGTCTCATTCTGTTGTGAATAGTTTATGCACGTTGGTCGACTTGGATCATACCTTGAAACAGTTTTGGAGCTTGGAACAGGTACCACAAGGTTTAGTTATGTCTCCGGAAGATAAAAAATGTGAGGAAATCTTCAAGAAGACTCAGCACCGAAATAGTGCTGGGAGATATATTTTAAATATGCCCTTTCGTGAGGGTACTCCGTGTTTGGGAGAATCTTTCAGTGTTGCATTGAGGCGGTTTTACTCCCTGGAAGCACGTCTTAGTAGGGATCCAGCGTTGCACAAGTCCTATTCGGAGTTTATCAGGGATTATTATGAGTCTGGCCATATGTCTCTGGTATCAGATGTAGCTGTGGAACCATCTGATGCATACTATATTCCCCATCATTGTGTGTTGCGTCCTCACAGCCTTTCGACCAAACTGCGGGTGGTATTTGATGCTAGTTCCAAAAGTACGAATGGTGTATCTCTGAACGATACGTTGTTAGTGGGAGCGAAGTTGCAGACAGATATTGCCACTGTGTTGTTGAAATTTCGCTCAAACAAAATTGCATTTACTGCTGACATTCGGCAAATGTATCGACAAATTTTGGTTGTAGATAATCATAGGGATTATCAAAGAATTCTCTGGAGGTTCTCAAAGGGGGAACCTGTACAGAGATATCGCCTTAATACTGTCACATATGGGGTCTCCTCAAGCCCACACATGGCAATCCGAACAATGATGCAGCTTTGTGATGATGAGGAATCATCTTTTCCATTGGCAGCAAAGCTAGTTCGGTCCGATCTCTATGTGGATGATGTAGTCAGTGGAGTCGACTCATTGTCAGAGGCTTTTGAGTTGCAACGGCAATTGATTGGGTTGTTTGCTAAGGGGGGTTTTGAATTGAAGAAGTGGGCCAGCAATAATTCGAAACTGTTGTCCACAGTATCAGCTGATAGTCAGCAACCTCGATCGTTAGATTTAAATGATCCATCAGTGTTGAAAATTTTAGGATTGCAGTGGTGTCCCATAGGTGATACATTCTCTTTTAATGTTGAACCTATTGATCGTCCGTGCACAAAACGAAATCTTCTTTCGGAATTGGCAAGAATTTATGACCCCCTGGGTTTTTTGTCTCCTGTTACCCTGTTGGCAAAATATCTTATGCAGTGCTTGTGGGAGCAAAAAGTGGGATGGGATGATAAGCCCTCAAAGGATATTGTTGGTCAGTGGTCTCAGTATAAATCACAACTCAGTGCGCTAGCAGATTTATCAATTCCCAGAGGCGTAAAACACGATAATATCATCAGTACAGAACTCCATGGGTTCTGTGATGCATCGGAGCGAGGGTATGCTGCAGTTGTTTACTTAAGACAAGTATCAGAGGAGGGTCAAGTTTGGATCAATTTTCTGTGTGCCAAGTCCAAGGTATCACCTTTAAAAAGAATATCGATTCCACGTCTCGAATTGTGTGGGTGTTTATTGTTGGCAAAGCTTCTGGAATTTGTGTGTCGGGTGTATGAAGGTCGTTTTGAGTTTAACTCTATGTATGCTTGGTCAGACTCTATGGTGGCACTTGCCTGGATAAAATCATCTTCCAATAGGTGGAAGACCTTTATTGGGAATCGAGTAGCAAGCATGCAAGAGAAGATTCCTCCAGAGTCATGGCATCACGTAAGTGGACAAGAAAACCCAGCTGATTGTGCATCGAGAGGCATGTTACCTTCTGGGTTTTGTGAGCATCCACTATGGTGGGCGGGACCCGCCTGGCTAAAATTGGCAAGAGAAAATTGGCCCAAGTCGTTGCGTTTTGAGCCGCCAGAAGAGTGCCTGGCGGAGCAACGAACTCTCCCCGTACTAGTTACTTTGGCAAATGAGGAGTGGCTCAGTAAACTTTTGAATCGCTTTTCGCATCTACGGAAAATTCAGGGTGTTGTTGTATATTGTCAGCGGTTTGTGCGAAATTGTAGGGTGTCTCCATCTGACCGAACTACTGCATCTCTGACAGCCACCGAATTACAGGAGGCGCTTCATATGCTTATCAAATGTGCTCAAGGTGAAGTATTTCAAAGGGAAATAGCATCCTTGGTTAAAGGTGAGAGGTGTGCGAGGGCAATAAATAAGTTAGCCCCCTTTCTGGATACAGAGGGTATCCTCAGGGTGGGCGGTCGCCTTCGTCAAGCTGATGTTCCAGTTGAAGTGAAACACCCTATATTGTTGCCCCGCTCACATCGTCTCACCGAGTTAATCATTGCACACACACACCATGTCAATCTTCATCCTGGTCCTCGCACATTGCTTCATTTGCTTTCGCAACAGTTTTGGATTTTGTCCCCTCGGAGAGCTATTCATCATGTTTTGTCAAGGTGCTATCGTTGCTTTCGAGTGAATCCTACTCCCATGGCACCGATGATGTCTGATTTGCCAGTTGCCAGGGTTTCTCAGTTGAAGCCGTTTTCACACAGCGGAGTTGATTTTGCAGGTCCAGTTTTTGTGACACAGGGCAGATATCGAGGTGTCCGAAAGGTGAAAGCATATATTTGTTTGTTTGTGTGCATGGCAACGAAGGCCCTCCATTTGGAAGTAGTGTCTGATCTTTCAGCTGAAGCCTTCTTGGCAGCTCTTCGGAGGTTTGTGGCTCGCAGAGGAAGATGTGACAATTTGTATAGCGATAGAGGTACCAACTTCGTCGGCTCAAATAAGCAGCTCTTAAACTATGCAAAGGGGGCAGCAGATGCTTGTACCATTAAGTGGCATTTCAACCCCCCATCAGCTCCGCATTTTGGAGGTCTGTGGGAGGCAGGAGTGCGCTCAGTCAAAACTCATTTGCGAAGGGTGATCGGTTTGCAGATTCTGACCTTTGAGGAAATGTCCACGTTGCTTGCCCAAGTGGAATCAGTTTTGAATTCTCGACCATTGTGTAGTGCGAGTACTGATCCAAATGATCTGTTAGCCCTATCCCCAGGACATTTTCTTACAATGGAACCGTTAGGTGCTCCTCCTGATGCTGATTTGACTTTGTTAAGTATGAATCGCTTGTCACGCTGGCAGCTGGTGCAAAGGATCCACCAGGACTTTTGGCGCCGCTGGAAGAACGAATACCTGCATACACTGCAGCAGCGTGGTAAGTGGAATACTGTGCAAACGTCCCCCCCGATCGGAGCTTTAGTTGTGATTAAAGATGAGACTTCGTCACCTCTTGTTTGGAAGCTCGGACGCATTATGCAACTATACCCAGGCCGTGATGGTATAGCTCGGGTAGCTCAAGTTCGCACTAGTAGTGGCACTTTTGATAGGCCTCTGACGAAGTTATGTCTGTTGCCATCGCAGTAATACGTCTGCCTTGAAATTTTTTTGTACAGTTAATTATAAATCCAATAGCTTCAGTTTTTTGTTTTTTGTGCTTATTGTAAATTTTTGTTTTGTTTGTTTATTTGAGAAACAATATAATTGTGAAAATAAATCCTTATTTTGGTGGGCGGAATGTTCATGCTCGTTGTTCTGTCACTTTTAAATTCAAATGTCGCGCGCTACACTGACATAGAGTAAGTGTTACTAATGGTTTCCGCCAGAAGACCAGAGGGGGGGAAGAAGAATGAGAGAAGGGAGAGAAGCTTGCATCCCTCTGCCACTTGTTTTTGAGTCCTTGAAGAGGCAAGAGGTCTCGAGAAAGCGAATTGCTTTCAACCCCTTGAAGAGACACGAGGTCTCTAAATATCCATTGTGTTTGTAAGTCCTTTGGGAGACACGAGGTCCCTAGAGGTGTTGTGTGTGAATACAGAAAAACGAAGCTTATGTTCCTGCATTATTGGAGAATAAAGGTAGGTAACTTTGCTTATTGTCAGTGCCCTATTTGTTCTGTTTTTTTTTGTTATTCATTATAAAATAAATACACGTGGTATTTACACTTACTAAATACATTTCTTGTCTTTTGATTTTACTTTTTGTTTGTCATTTTATTTATACTTATCGTTTGTCTAATGAATGGATAGTATTCCTGTCTTTTTTTGTGCTTTTGTTTATACAATTTGTTTTATTTACACAGCTTATTTTGTTTATGTTTTTACTATGTTCTTTTTTATACGATTATTTTTAGTGTAAATTTGCCTCTATAGAATGTTGACTTCAATTTTAAGACATCTATTACACTGTATTTATATGTTTTATCTGTCCTATGTGCAGCAGTTGTATTAATGGGACTGAATGGATAAATAAATAAATAAAAGAATATCAGCGGTGTCGTCTAACGTCAACTAGCTATCTAGCCGCTTGCAGTCACATGCTAAAATTTAGCGCTTTTGAAAGCAAACATTGTCCCAGTATTACGAAAGAAATGGGACAGGGCTGACAATTTACAAAATTGTTAGTTGATTGTACACAGTCTCCATCTATAACATTTTGTGTTGAGTAGAGCTGTCGTGACGACATACTACTTGATTCTGCACTGAGATGGCGTCCCTGTCGTACATTTCACAATATTCTACATTTTGACATCTTGCAATGATACTTGTAACTTCCATTGTTTAGATTTTTAACGAACTCATCCAAGCCATTAACAAAATAAGGGTAATTCCGGAATTTGGTCCAAATCAGTGAAGTATTTTTGTGTTATCAGTTGTATACATATGCATATATATATATATATATATATATATATATATATATATATATATATATATATATATATATATATATATATATATATATATATATATAACTTTTTAACTGACCATGGAAATGGTTTCCAGGGGCCCTAATTCGCGCTCATTTGAAGAAACTTTCCGAAAGTCTCACCATTGATACCTCTCTATTATTGAATTTTCTTAATGAAAATTCAATTTAAAAAAAAACAGTTTATAAACCAATGGTTTATAGATGCTGGTAAAGTGCAATCCAGGCTTTATTATCATTAATATTAATTGTGATACATTTTTTTAATGATAAGGGTGCTGTTTCTTAATCAGTTCAAATTTTAAATTAATGTTTTCTTAAAATGTTGCATTTTTATTGAAATTATGTTGAATTTCAGCAGTGCTGCAATGTGTTTTGATTAAGTGACTAAACAAAAAAATTACAAGGAGGTAACAAAAATGTCTTTATTGTAAGTCTTAGATTATTCTTTATAAAGAGATAACTGTGATATAGTACAATAAAATTACAAACAAAAACATCATTCTGTAGCAAACAGATACAACAATCCTTTAGCAAACTGGAATATCTCAGATCCACCTAGTTTGGATACACCACATACAGGATCCACAAATGTTAGTTCCACTTCACCTATGCTACAGTTCAATTGTGTAGCTCTTATTACGTTTTGATTAAGTGACTAAACAAAAAATTACAGGTAGGTACCAAAAATGTCTTTATTGTAAGTCTTAGATTACTCTTTATAAAGAGATAACTGTGATATAATACATTTCAATAAAATTACAAATAAAAACATCATGTTGTAGCAAAGAGATACAACAATCCTTTAGCAAACTGGAATATCTCAGACCCACCTAGTTTGGATACACCATATACACGATCCACAAATGTTATTGGCACTTCACCTATGGTACAGTTCAACTGTCTAGCTCTTATTACCATCTCCATTTGAAACACATATCCTTTGGATACGCAACTGTTTATTAGTTTTTCAAGTACATCTTTTTTATACAGCCTAAATGATCCAGTCAAATCAGAAGCACCAGGTCTCAAAAAGAATTGTGTTATAAAATTGGCAGCCCTTGAAATAAATTTTCTTTTGAAGTCCCAACCATGTACTCCACCATTACCTATGTAACGTGTCCCAGATACCACATCATAGTCCTTTGTTTTCTGTTTATCAATGAATTCCTTAATGAATTTTGGCTGCAACAAAGTATAAAATCAATTGTCGGAGGTATACATGTGTTCTTCATTTACAAAGTTTGAAGTTACAGCAATTGGATGCATATGATATGAATGTATACATCTTTGTGGGATGTCTATCAGAGGTGATAAGAAAAAAACATGTAGATTGTCTATTAGAGCGTTTTGTAAATTTCCTGTATATTTTTGTTTGTTGATTTCCACCGTTTCGCACAAATTTAAAACCTTTAGTACCTAATTTGAGGATGTCAAAATCATCATTAAATTGATGATTCCTATTTAATAAATGACTTGCATAATTGGACATATTTTTCACCACAGAACATTATTTAATTCTTAAAACAGACCCCACCAATAAATTTTAGAGAGTAATCAAGACTGATAGATAAATACAAAATAATTCAGTCTAATCCTCAACCACCACAATTATACTCATTAATTAAGTTACATAAAGACTGTTGCCCTATTAGACCTGTAGTATCGTATCTGACAGTCCCTGCGCACAAACTTTCCCATTTTCTTATTAACATTATTCAAAGTTATTGCAAATTCCTTCCAAAATTTTCTATTAAGAACTCATGTGAACTAGGGTAATTCCGCGGGAGATGGCCGGCCATAAGGTAGAGATGGCCATGTCTTGTGGTTCGCAATACCGAAAACAGATGGCAATACCAGTTGTTGCGCTGTGTTTAGTTATGGTGTATTGTTAGATTTACATGTGTGATTGTAACGTTATTGTTATAAAAGGTAAGAAAATTTGACCGTAATTATATTTGTATATGAATAAATTTGGCTCGTCACTACATATCCTAGTGCCATAAAATTATCATATGTTTTTTCTTCAATATTTCTGTCGGAGCCGGTATTTAAAATATCAAAAACGCTCTCTAACCTAAAACTGTAAACTGAAGACTTTAATTTGACTAAAAGATTGGGTGGGCCATCTCTCCCGCTATATTGGGAAAGATGGCCATACCATAATATGGTATGTCAATAAAGGTATTATATTGATGATCTGGGTACTTTAATATTTCATAAGTAACAAGCATATTTTATTTATTATAGATGCCTAACAAATACGTTAGAAAAGCAATCGCAAGTCGCGGTAACTGGAGACAAGAAGACTTAGTGCAGGCTATGGATGCAGTTGGGTCACGAAATATCTCTGTTAGACAAGCTGCTTTCGAGTTTAATATTCCAAGGAAAACTTTGGAGAGAAGGATAAAAACTAACAATAGTGAGAAAGGTCACATGGGCCCCAGTTGTCTATTTGTAAAAGCTAATGAAGAAAGATTGTCACGTCACATATTAATGATGCAGAAATGTGGTTTTCCTTTAACCAGACACGACTGAAGGTCAATTGCCTACAAATTTGCCGTTCAACTTAACATTAAACATCGCTTTAACGAGGAAACTGATAAAGCAGGCTATGACTGGCTTGCATTGTTCCTGTCGAGAAATCCTCAAATTAGTATACGTAAAGCTGAAGGTGTTTCATTGGCTCGCACAAGTGCTATGAACCGCGGTGAAATTGCAGAGTGTTTCAATTTACTTCAATCTGTAATGAACGAAAACCAACTATTTGATAAACCAGCCAATATTTTCAACATGGATGATACTGGACTACAGTTGAACAATCGCCCTAATGAAGTGTTAGCAGCAAAGGGGTCTAAAGTTGTGTCCACAGTAACATTCACTGAAAGAGGTGAAACAATCAGTCTAATAGCTTGCTGCAACGCAGAAGGCAATTTTCTTCCTCCAGCTGTCATAATGAAAGGCAAGAATTTAAAAAAAATTAATGGGAAGACAATCTACCACCAGGATCTATGCTTTTTATGTCACAAAAATCGGCATACGTTAATGCAGAAATTTTTCTTCAATGCACTTCCTTCCAAGAAAACCACTGGGGAAGGCGTTGTTGATTCTATATGGACATACCTCTCATGTAAACTCTGTAGAAATGCTTGAGTTTGCTTATTCAAATGATATTATTTTGCCCTTTCTGCCTACCTTCACTGGAAAGGTGTTTTTTTTTAAATCCCTTAAAACGCATTTCTATGAAGCCTGTCGCCTTTGGTTGAAGCAACACCCTGGAAGACGACTAACAAGACTTCAGTTGTGAATTAGTGCAAGCTGGGGCTGTGGAATGCCATTTAACCCTACAGTGGTTCCAGATTATGCATTTGTACGAGTCCAAAGTAACTCTAAACCAAGTTCTACTTCGGATGAGACAGTTACTTCTGAATCACGCTCTCCAATTCAACATACTTCTCAACACAGTTCTTCTGCTGACAATGAGACACCATCAAAATTCCTCAAGGAATTGTCACCTGTTTTAGAAAAAATTAACATTGTATGAAAGCGTGCCAAACAAGTTGCTACTATTTTGACCTCGCCAAAGCACCTTGACAAGTGCAAAGAAAAAGACACCAAGAAGGATGCAGCTCAAAAGAAAAGAGTGACGGCTGGATTGAAAAGTGCATTGAAAAACTCAACTTTAGAAAAAAAAGAAAAAGAAAAAAATTGAATATTCATCAAGTAGCGAAGGAGAAATTGAACTAGAAAGTGATGAATCATCAGGATGTGAAGAGTTTAATAAAAATGAATGCGTGGGGTGCGGCGAGGATTACAACCAAACAAATAAAAAAGTGGACTGGATTCGTTGCGTCGGGTGTCATTTACGGCTTCATGAGACTTGCACATCATATGAAAATTTTTATCAGCCATGTGGAAACTCGAATTGGAAGGGCAAACAGAAGAAAACACATGAGGTTTTCTAAGTTCGCTATCTCACCCACTCTTCTATGGCCATCTCACCCGAATGCTTTGGGAGAGATGGCCAATGGTTTGTTTTTTTGTCCATTTTTCGGTTACTACTAAGGCGTAAATTTGAGTTTTTTTAGTTTATTGCAGTATCTATATGCCTAACACAAAGAAATTATTTGTTTATTTTTTAAGTGTGAATTAACAAATAAACAAATAATTTCTTTGTGTTTATACTATTTAATTATATAATAAATCAAAACTATGGCCATCTCCCACGGAATTACCCTAATTGAGAGAATTAAGGATGTTGAATTACAAGATAACGCTAGATTAGTTTCATTTGATGTCAAAAATGTATTTCCCAGTATTCCTACAGAAGAAACAATAGAGCTAGTAAAAAATTTCTACAATCTAATCATATAATTACATTAATTGTATATCTAAACTTTTTAGAATCTTGTTTAGAACAAAATAATTTCACTTAGAACAATAAAACTTACCTAAGTAATAACGGTTTACTCATGGATAACCCTCTCAGTACCTTATTAGCAGAAATATTTATGAACGACATTGAAACAATACAAACAGACGCTTTGTTTGAACTATGCGTTTTCTGGTATAGCTATGTGGATGATATTATAGTTTGTTTTAGCGGTACCCACAGACAATTGCAAACTTTTGAAAATGTTCTAAATTCTATAGATACCAAAATTAAATTCACAACAGAATTAGAAATAAACAAATCAATTAACTTCCTAGACCTTACCATCACCAGATTAACCAATAAATTGGATTTTTCTATTTTCCATAAACCTTCTCACAGTGATACAACCGTACATTATACTTCTCATGATCCATACGCACATGAAATTGCAGTCTATAATTCAATGATACACTGCTTATAACATGTACCTTTGGCCGCTGAAAATTTTCAAAAAGAACTTATTTTGATAAAAGAAATAGCGGTTAATAATCCAGATGTAATCGATAATATTGTACAGAAAAATAAATATACTTTAGCGTTACAGCAAGTATCCCATCCACTAGAATAATAGAGAATAAATTCACATCTTTTACTTGAAATAAGACTATACGAAAAATTAAAACATCTATTTTCTAAATTTAGTATCAGAACAGCATATAAAGCTGACAACAACTTGAGCAAATACATAAAAAACAGTCGACAGTTGAAAAATCAAATAATAAACTCTCATGTGGTTCCTGTGACAATATATATATATATATATATATATATATATATATATATATATATATATATATATATATATATATATATATATATATATATATATATATGTAGAACCGAGGGGTAAACCACTCCTTTCATTATGTGTACACTTGTGTTTCATTAAATTTTAAGTATTTTAATTATTCACTTTCATTACCCAAATACTTTTCATTACGAGCATATTATTTTCATTACATTTAAATATTACTTCATTACTTTCATTACTTTTCATTATGCGTCTAATTCTTGCATTACCCGTTAATTACTTCGTTTATTCCTTTTATTGACATTCATTACATATTTTATCCCTTCATTATTTTCCAACAATACCTAATTGCTTGTGAGCATATGTTCAATATATGTAACTATTCCTAGCCATACCAGAATATTTTGCAACCTGATCGGCAACAATCGATTACAAGAAGTTCTAAAGCTGGTCAGCTCGTTAATAGTTGGCTGGTGTGGTATACTTGCAATATGGTAGGTGGTAGTGGAATTTTCCTTTACGTGATAGTAAAGGATTTTTTTCACGCCCGAGGAGGTACCTCCCCTTGCATCAAGGGGCCGGTGAAGTCCCAACGGACGTTTCCGGTTCTGGTGTATGAGTCGGTTTCCCTTATAAGCAAAAATGATGATGGCTCCTCCTTGTACAAAAGATTCCAGAGGCAAAATACCCCTCCATTCGGATCTACGGGAGAGGGGTGTACAGGGGGCGCCAGCATCGAGATTTACAATATCCTTCTCGAATATATGTGGCCTAAATTCTAACCTGAACTCCGTCCACCATTTCCTCCAGGCTAATAGGGCCCAACTCCTCTTCCTGACCGAAACTCAAATCAGTGCCAAAACAGCCACTAATCACCTTAATTTCCCGGGGTATGAACTCCTTACTTCTTTTAGATTGCATGGAGGTGTGTGCGCATACGTCCGTAGCAATCTACCCTGCACCAGACTCCCCAATTTAGAAGCTGCAAGAAAAGACATACTATGGATAAAACTCTCTCTCAGGGCTGCAACTAAATTCATCTGTTGCATTTACCAGTCACCTTCTGACAACAACTTTGTCCAGCTCTTTGACTGCCTTTCTGAAAAAACCGACCATCTGATTTCTGAATATCCTTCCTCCGAGGTCACTATTCTTGTTGAGTTCAATGTCCATAATAAGGAATGGCTAGGATCTTCAAAACCGATCCACAAGGAAGAGCAGCGGACGCCTTTGCAGTCAGCAATTCTTTTGCCAATATGGTTCAGCAACCTACTTACTTTTCTAGCATCTCAACACACAGCTCAAATCCCTTGGATCTCCTTCTTACTACAAATCCTGACTGCTATAATATATCAGCCCTGAGTCGCTCAGACCACGGCATGGTCACTGCTTCCTGTGCAATGCAACCCGAGGTCACACAGTCATCACACCCACGTATCGTTTGGCACTACGACTCTACGAACTGGGACGGAATGCGAGATTACTTTTCCTCATTTCCATAGGCGTCTGTCTGCTTCTCTCATCCTGACCCCTCTAATATCTCACAAAACGTCACCGAAATTATCCAAGCTGGCATGGAATTATTTATTCCACGTACACAGAAAACCTCTGCAGCCACTCAAAAGCCCTGGTTTTCTAAATGCTGTGACAAGGCCAGACTTGAAAAGGTCAAAGCTCACAAAAAGCTTCTACGCAATCCCAGTCAAGAAAACCGTCAAGCATTTAACGACGCAAGAAACTGCTATGTCTGCATTGTTTCTGAGGCAGAAAACTCGTTTAATAACCACATCAAAAACAAAGTCCTCTTAAGCTCCAGCAGCAGCAACCCCTTCTGGACTCTTGCTAAATCTATTGGGAATAATTTCTGCAAGAGCACATTCCCACCTCTTGTCTCAGGGGATGAAATTGTTTCTACCGCCCTGGGAAAGGCTGAACTTTTTGCCTCGTTGTTCGCCGGCAATTCTACTCTCAACCCACCTCCAAATGTTCAACCACCAACAGTCCCCAATGTCGCGCATAAAATGACGGATATCACTTTCAAAACTAGAAAGGTACGAAAGATGCTCTCTTCTCTTAATACCAGGAAAGCCTCTGGCCTTGATGAAATCCCAGCAATTGTTCTAAAAAAATGCGCACCAGAACTTGCTCCTGTCCTGACTCGTCTGTTTCAGACATCTTACAATAGAGGCATATTCCCTAGTAATTGGAAAACTGCTCGAGTACAACCCGTCCCCAAGAAAGGATCGAAAGCGCTTCGTAGCAACTACAGGCCTATTTGTCTCCTTTCAGTCATCTCTAAGGTCATGGAAAAGTATATAAACACCGAATTACCAAAATTTCTTGAAAAACAGTCTAATCCACGACAGGCAGTATGGATTCCGTCAGCGCAGATCAACTGCCGACCTCCTTTCCTTTGTCACCCATTCTTGGAACAAGTCTATGGAACTACACGGTGAATCCCAGATTGTCGCTCTAGACATATCCAAAGCATTCGACCAGGTCTGGCATGCAGCGCTGCTTAATAAACTACCGACCTATGGCCTATGGCCTACCACCAAAACTCTGTACTTGGACAGCAAATTTCCTCTCTAACCGGAGCATTTCTGTTGTCGTGGATGGCCATTCCTCTAAACTGTATCTAATTAATGCAGGAGTTCCTCAAGGTTCAGCTTTAGCCCCTACTTTGTTTCTTCTTCACATCAATGACCTCCTCTCTAGCACATCCAACCCAGTTCACAGTTACGCGGACGACAGCACCCTCCACTCCAATATACAATATTCTAAGCCTGTCTCTTTAGCCCAACTAGATCAGGATCGCAGACTCATGGAGGGTTCTATCTCTGTGGATCTCCAAAAAATATTAGACTGGGGAAGTAGAAATCTTGTACAATTCAACCCCACCAAATCACAGTCTTGCTTTCTTTCTCATAAGAGATACACTAGCCCTAGACCCATCACAATAAACAACCAAGTTATTCAAAGTAATGAGTCCTTTTCACTTGTTGGCATCTCTGTGGATCGAAATCTCAATTGGCACCAACATGTTACATCAATTGCAGAAGCGGCTGCTAAGAAATTAGGTTTCCTCTTCCGGGCTCGCAAATACTTTTCACCAGCTAATCTCTATACTTTATATACTTCACAAATAAGACCAAACCCCGAATACTGCTCCCACATCTGGGGTGCTGCTGCCGCTTCTACACTCGCTATCCTGGACTCCATTCAGAACAGAGCTATATGTCTCATCGGTGACCCTACCCTCACCCAAAGCCTGCCATCCCTTCCCACCGACGTGCCGTTGGTGACCTCTCTCTCTTTTATAGATATCTGCACGGGCACTGCTCAGAGGAGCTTTCTTCCATAGTTCCTCCACCTGGTGCCCCCAACAGATCTACCAGGGGAACAGAGCGAATGCACCCTTTTACTGTCCAGGTCACCAGACATAGAACATATTGTTATGCCCGCTCTTGTGTCCCGAGGACTTCCAAGTTGTGGAATTCCTTGCCGGCACATGTTTTTCCTTCTCCCCCGAACCTCCAAACCTTCAAGTCCAGAATTAACAAGTTGCCTCTTTCCTCCTTGTCAACACCCACGGTACGATAGTATTTAGGCTGTAAGCCCTTGTGGTGTGTTGTTGAAATAAAATAATAATAATAATAAAGAGAACCAATACAAATTAGCGTTTCATTTAATTTAACCAAATATTAGAGCTAAACACATATGTTTCGATTACTTATTTCAGAAACATTAAAAATTTTCTTTATTTTATGTATATTTTATTTTTTTCATTACTTCATAAATACTCATTTATCAGTTTTAATTACCCTTCATTGCTGATCTAATTATTTTTAATACTTTCATTACAATGGTATTTTAAATATGTGTCCGCTAATTTCATGAGTGGTTCCCCCTTGAGAAGCTTTGAACATAATCAATTTTATTTAAATTATCCAAGTCATTTATTAAATGAGAATCATCAATTTAACGATGATTTCGACATCATCAAATTAGGTACAAAAGGTTTTAAGTTTGTGCGAAACCGTAGAAATTAACAAACAAAAATTTACTAACGCTCAAATTGACTAAACTAACATTAGTCCATTATTAAAAATGTTTGCATGAAATAATAATTACACGAGGAGAGTTTGCTGACCTGACTATGTCATAAAAACAGGTAGTGCCAAGTCGATACTGTTTACCTGAGGAGACAGAAAGGTTCATTCAACACAGAGTAGATATTGAAATTTAAAATTTTACTTTCATTCTGTATTTGACAAAGCTGAGATCTTCAGTGAAACTGCAGTTACATGTTGAATAAAATGGTGTAAATCAATTGGTTTATCTAAATTGCCATATCCTCTTAATGCCAAGTGCGACTCAAGACACTGGGTTCCAAGAGGTCAATTCAAAAATAGCATATAAGATTGTGACAACCCTAATAGAACTGGAAATCACAATAACACTAGGATGGGTTCCAGCTCACAATGGTCATAAACAGAATGATATGGTAGACGAACTGGTCAGTGAAGACACATCCAAGCCTCTAACAGGTCCAGAACCATTTAACAGCCCAGCCAGACTAAGCATAAAGAGATTCATCAATAAATGGGTCCAAAACAAAACACAGGAGTAGTATAAAAACTCTGCATGAAGTGACTGGCCAAGGAATTCATAAAATAACCACCTTCACCAAAATTCACGAGGAACTTACTAGACAGCAACAGAAATGGCAAGCTTCTGACAATTCATTTCCAACAGCATTAAAATAAAGACCCAAACAAACCAGTTGATATAGCTGCACAAAGCATGTTATGCTGGCAAAGGTATCAGATTAATTGTTAACATTTAAATAAACAAAATAGTGAGGATAGTTTTGGTAATGGTAATGTCCACTTAAAGGCTTAGGTTTGCTATAGTAATGTAATAAATAATATTTCTTGCCTACAAAACAGATAATAGGTAGTTCCAAAATTTTACACTAATTTGAATCTCATTACCTAATCTTTTTAGAAAGAAAATGAATCATAGCAGGTAAGAAAGACAACAACCCCAGAAAGCTTAATAAGCATTTTATTGAATGTTGTAGTTAAATTAATTAAAGTCACAAGAAAAGACAAATTAGAGTGGACAGTAGTGTATTTCTATTCTATTCTATTCTATTCTATGTCTATTTTGTTTGGCCTAAGACGTAGGTCCATTGTGCCATTAACGTAGTCTAATCTAGTGACGGTTGTCGATTTTTATATTGGCATCGCCATATTTTCTCTATTATGTTTGATAGTCTGATATGTATTTAGCGTAGGTGCGGCTGATTGTAATAGTTGTAGAGTTTCAAAATACAGTGAGGTCATATATGCATATAAACTCAGTTATGTACAACATTTTTCTCTTGTCAATAAAGCAGTGCGGCTGATTGTAATAGTTGTAGAGTTTCAAAATACAGTGAGGTCATATATGCATATAAACTCAGTTATGTACAACATTGTTCTCTTGTCAATAAAGCAAAGCCTTAGTAGCTTAACACTATTCTTAGGGGATCAACTTTGGAAGGGCATGCAGAAACAACTGATTTATTAGTGTTAAGACTATATTCTAAAGTTTGGCTAAGCTTCCTTTCAGCAGACACTTTTTTTTTATCTCACCCATCCCTAGATAACTTATTTGTAAGGTGTCCGCGGAAGGTATCTAAAAGTTTACTATACTTATTACACTACTTTTTAAAATACTTACATGATGACTTAGATCTGCGTCCATGATTATTATAAAATTTCCAGTTGCATGTTTGATTCCGTGCATATATGCTGTTCCCAAACCCAACTTTTCCTTTCGAGGTCTGAGGACAATCTTGTCTTCACCATAAATATTTTGTAACTGTTTTGCAGCTGCTAAAGTTCCATCAGGGCTCCCATCATCGATTATAATAATTTCATAATTGTAGCTACTACAATTAAAGAAAAACAATTTAAATATGAGTAATCTTGTATTTAGAACAGCCCTAAATTAGTTAGAATACCATATATTTAATTATTGTACTTACCTGACACTCATATACTTAATAATTAACCATACAATAATCGGCAAATTTTCCACTTCATTGTACGTTGGTAGCAGAATTGAATACTTATCTTCTCCTGTTTCTTTCATCATTGATCATTGAACAAATTTTTTAAAGATAAATCTGCTGCACAAACTCAAAATTAAAATTATACAAATGGCATTTTCATTTATAACATAACCTAAAATCGTGACATCATTTGACATCTGATACCATAGATAAAATGTATCCTGCCACCATAGATAAGGCACCGCCTACTTTCTTAAGCTGGGAATAGTGACCACAAAACGAGCCTTTGTATAAAACAAAATATTTTCCAATTTAACAATGAATTTTTTGAACAAACTGAAGGCACAGCAATGGGCAATCTATTATCTCCTTTTATTGCAGACCTGTTTATGAGTAAATTTGAGACGGATTTAAAAAATAAAAATGGGTATTTCCCTAGAGTTTGGTTTCGTTATGTTGACGATATTTTTGCAGTGTTTAACACAAATTTATGTAAGGTTGAAGAATTCACTGAAAAACTAAATAGTCAATTTGATTCAATAAAATTTACCCACGAAATAGAAATCAACAATAAACTTTCGTTTCTAGATGTACTAGTTATTAAAAATAAAAATAATGGCTCGCTTGAATTCGATGTCTACAGGAAGGAAACGGCCACTATTAGTTATATTCCTAACGACTCACATCATACGTTTGCACAAAAAACGGCTAGTTAAATTTTTCTTAGTAAACATATTGATAAAATTTCCATTAAGTAAAAATAGTTTTAATACAGAATTAAAGTACATAAAAAACGTGGCGAGATATAACGATTATTCGGATGTTTTAGTAGACAAATTGGTTAACAAACACAGGACAAAGAAAATGATATCTGAATGTACGACATTTAAGAGAGATAAAATAGAGAAAAAAATTGTGTGTCTACCTTATGAACCACGATTAACAAAGGGTTTGGAAAGTATTTTTAAGAAAGCCGATTTACATTTGACGTTTTGGATGAAAAGTAATTTAAAAAAATTGTTGGGTAATACGAAAGACAAAGACAAAGTCACTGAATTGTCCGGTATTTATGAGATAAGTTGCAAAGATTGCAATCTTAAATACGTGGGTCAAACTAGGAGAAACATAGCCACCAGATTTCGTGAACATCTCGCACATTTACGATATGGTACGGTGAACAAATAGTGTGTGGCACAACATATATGGAATAATAATCACCACATTGGCAAAGCAAATATGAAACTTGTCAAAAATGCTGGACATCAAACTATGCTGGATTCTTTAGAAAGTATTTATATATCAAGGTCGATTAAGAACAAAACTTCATTGAATCGTGCGGCACCTTTAATTTCAAGCCCTTTATTTTCACTTTGCATTTGACCACTTAAACACTCCTAATTTGTCTGGCAGAATAATAAATTATTGTCAATAACTCGGCCTGTCTATACATATGCTAATATCTACGTTTGTCTCGACTTAAAGCCCCCCTTTCGTTTTCTTTGTATCTAAGCAGTCAATATAAATACTTGTTTTTTATGTGGAATAAAAATCAATATAAATATTGTTTTTATGTAGAATTTTAGTTGAATCATTTATCCTTTGTTAAAGTTAACATTGTGAGCCAAACACTCGGTTTGTTGATGAGCGGATTTTATGGTGTCTGTTTCGCCAGATGTGCTTGTCGGCTTGCTCCAATATCCACATAGTAAATTTCTAGAGCAAAAGGAACTTGCAGATTCCTTAAATAACTCGGTACCTTTCTTTTTAAGCACATTAGATAAAAGCTCATAAATTTGTCAACCAGTAGATTAAAGCAGGTCTTCGACCTCGTCGTTCACTACACAATAGACAAACGATGGGTCGTCGACGACAATTTTACTTCGGACTAGTTCGTTTACCTTGACGCGATATAAATACACTGTAGCTTTTAGTTAAATTTCAGAATTTTTCTTCCTCTGAAGACGTTGACATGGTCAACGAAACGATCGAAAGGTCTCTGAAATATGTGTTGTGGTGATTTGGGTTCTCCAAGTGTACTTATTAGTGCTCATCACAGTTTCCAGTTTTCACATAGTGCATCGTGAAGAATCGTTTGTTCAAATATCGATTCAATAAAAATCGCAGCTAAACGTATCGATTTCAAATTACACAACTTGCATCGAGCCTCATTATCAATTACTTTTATGAAATATTTCCATACCATACTTTTCTTTCTTACAAAAGGCATGCTTAAACGTTTAAGGAACATACGCTTATATGATGAATAATAAAAAGAGCCGAAGCAAAATCTGTAAATTAATACAATACAATAATACCATCCATCCAAACATCAAAAATAGGAAAAATTTAAAAACACATGATAGGTCAACAATTTGACGGATTGGATGGCAAATGACAATAAGTGACAATAACTGACAATCCACGCCACTGTATTGAATTGGCATATTTCTAATTTGCACCCCATTTTTTATCACATGCCACATATATACATCATATTCTGTGGTATTAGGTAATACTATATTGGCACAAAAATGTAGTTTTTTGTTTGAAAATTAATTCATATCATTTACGTATTATGTAATTTTTTTCGATTCGATGTCTGGGAAAATGAATCGATTTTCCTGAATATCGACGGCTGGCGAATCGATTGTACAATCGAAATTTTGCAACATAAATAGGGTTGCCAGATGGTCGGGATTCGTCTGGATTCTCCCGACATTTTAAGTGATCTCCAGACTCCCGACAAATCTCCAGACAAACAGCTTCTCCGAAGGTTCTCTAGGAAACTATCATTCGAAATTGCCGATCATCTGATTAAAGCAAACTGTTTTTGCCATGTTATTAACAATTGCGTCAAATATGCCCTTAAGGCTTTGTCAGTAGATATTGAAAGCACCTTGATAAAAACATTCAATGAATTCAGCGCATCTTCTACAAAAACCGAGAAATTAAAAGAATGTTTCTTATTTTTGCAAGTGTTGAGTACAAAAACCTTCTTCGCCATGTCCCAACAAAATGGCTATCTGTTTTGCCTGCTTTAGATCGTTTACTGCATAGCTGGCCTGCTGTGAAGCGATATTTTTTGTTGAAAGGGGAAGTCGAATGTCGAAAAGAGGTATGGGAGTTTGTAACCAAAAGTCTAAACCATTTTGAAAATATCTCGGGACGCAGCAAGTGCGTTATGGTAGTGAATTTTCATAAAACTATTTTTTAATAGCAATAATGTGTGTTTTTTTAAGAAAGCAGGCATCAAATTTGGTTACCAGTATAATCTATATAGTAAAAACAATGTGCCATGTTTAATCAAAATAACTTTATTGTTTGAAAATGTAAAAAAATTTCCGAAAGTAAACTTAAAGTGTTCCCGAAAAAACTCGTTTTTTGGTCAACCTTATAGGTTAATAGCAAATTGAGCTATTCAAATATTAAGCATTTGACCAAAATTCGCTACCATAACGCACTTACTGCGTCCAGAATTTTTGTTCTTACAAACATGCATTATATTTCGATGGAAAATGCAAAAATGCAATAACATAAGGCATGTTTGATTAAAAAAAAAAAAAAAAGAAAATTTGTGTCACCAACGACTTATGGGCCAGCCTGTGATTGTAGAAATAATTTTTTAAGATGTAGTTTAAGACACCCTATAATTAATATATACAATTTTTTTTCATATCTGGTATAATAACAGATATATTGAGCTTTATTGATTTTTTTTTACGAAAATTCTACAAAAATTATATACTATTAACGATAAACTCTATAGCTAAGACTACTGCCAAGCGTCAGAGAAAGGGTCTATTTGAAATGAATTGTCTGGAAACATTTTATTAAAATGAAGGACAATGACGGTTGAAACTAAGACTTCAGGGTTTGTAAAACATTATTCTTGAGACATTTTATTTCCATAGCCCGTATTAGATTCAAGTTCTTTTCCTAAATGTTGCCAATTTTGACGTTTAAATTGCAACTTTGACGTTTTGTGAAAAACCCCAATTTATTTTTGTTTAAATGCCTATAACTTTTTTGTCTTTTGACCTACAGAGCTAAATTTTGGTAGGAAACTTGCCTATAATGATATAAACCCGCGTATAAAATTTGGTTGCCCTTACTTTGTTAATTTTGGAGATATAATTTTTTTTCGAAAGAAAACACAAAATTTTCCGGGAAAACCTTGTCGGATTTTCCTGGATAACGAACATATCCAATCCACTTGCAAAAGGAAGGTACTCACCAATTTTGACGTTTAAAATCGCGATTTTGACGTTTTGAGGAGAACCCAAATTTATTTTTCTTTGAATGCCTGTAACTTTTTTGTCATTTAACCTACGGAGCTAAATTTTGGTAGATAACTTGCCTCTAATGATATAAACCCGCGTATGAAATTTGGTTATCCTTGCTTTGTTAATTTTGGAGATATAAATTTTTTTCGATTTTTTCGAAAGAAAACACAAAATTTTCCGGGAAAACCTCGGCGGATTTTCCTGGCTAACGAACTTATCCAAGCGACTTGCGAAAGGAAGGTATGTGCCAAATTTTATCAGAATCGGTTCATTATTTTTTAAGTTATAGGTGTGACACATAAATATATATATATATATATATATATATATATATATATATATATATATATATATATATATATATATATATATATATATATATATATATATATATATATATATATATATATATATATATATATATATATATATATATATAAACATATAAAGTCTGAAACTGACCTCGGATTTGGGTTCCGGGGGTCCTAAATAGCGCTCATTTGAAGAAATTTTTTCAAAATTCGAAAGTCGAGATCTCCTCATTAGTGAATTTTTTTTAAGAAAATTCACTAATAGTGAAGAGGATGACGAATGCAAACAAGAAGGTATTTCAGAAGCGTATCTATACTTTGTACACAACGTAATGTTGGAGTTCCAAACGGCAATTTTAGCATTGGAAAGTGATGCATGCACTGTCCTAGAAATAGACAGTGTAATGAAGAAATTAATGAATACTCTCAAAAATAGGTTAAATGACAAATTCTTTGATAGTAGAAATAAAACCCTATTAAAGAATGTTTCCAACAATGAGGAAACCATTTTTTGCGTCGAAGCTGAGCAGTTTTTAAAACGAGCTATTCAATACTTGCAAGAACGCTATGATTTTTGTGAGAACTCCTTATATAAAAAAAAACTCGCTATATTGTCTCTAAAAGGTGCAAATTTATTTCCATGGGAAGAGTTATTCACATTGCCCAACGTACTTAATATTTCAAACGATATTGACCAAGATGCGTTATACAGCGATTACTGTTGCCTTAGAGAAATATTTGAACATCTTCCAAAAGACAAAGACATGTCAAATGGTAACATTTGGGCATATTTTTTTTTAATTCAACCAGAACGACCTTAAAAATTAAAAAAAAAATATATCATTTGTGTTGTCAATTCCTGTCAGTAATGTTTCTGTGAAAGTGTGTTTAGTTTGCTAAATAATTTGTATACCAAAGAGAGGAATCATATGGCTTCTGATTTAATAAAAGCCGAGTTAGTAATTAGACTGAACTTTTAAGTACATTGTTTGAATTTCAAATCTTTTCTGAATAGTACTAAAGGAACTAATTAGTGAACTCTGCAAAGTCCAATGCCAAATACATGTGGCAACCTAAACTTTAGGCGTACCTGAATTAGTTATGTGTCAACAATGTCTTTATATTCACCAATTTAAAAAATAAACTTACGTTTTTATTTTTTATATTTATTTCTCCCGACAACAACCCCAAAATCCCGACATTTTCAAAATTCCTCCAGATATTTTGGACTTCCGATCTGGCAATCCTAAACACAAATAATCAATCTTTTCAAAAATCGATTTAGAATCAAACATCTCTAAGTGGATGATATCCTCATTTCCCCGGAATAAAGGTAATAAAATTTAAAAGAATAAACCAAATTTTATACGTTATGGAAAGACAAGCACTGTAAAAATCCACAGTAAACTATAATTACAGGTATAGAATCCTAAACAAATATATATAATATAAATAATTTGTAAATAACAACACAATGTTTATAAATGTTCTATGTGACTTCCGTTCTACTCCAGGCATCAAATGATTTTTGAAAGAAGTCCATTGACGGTAGCGTTCCTTATCTGGGTTGCACACAGCTCTGCAAAAGCAGTTCTCGCTCGTTCTCATAGAGTTATTCCCTAGTATGGACTCAAGTAGCATAGACCTTATTTTTAATATAACCCCACAAGTTAAAGTCAAGTGGAATCAGGTCCGGTGATCGTGGGGGTCCCGATCATGGACCATTATGCACAATCCAACGATCCTCGAATATACGCGTTACTTCGTAATGAACATGTCGAGAGGAATAGGTCCAGATAACCTTTTGTGGAAAATGCGGATCTTCTTGGTTCTGAACTAAAAACCTTTCACAGAAACCAATCCGTCTCATACCATCCCTTATCAAAGTGCTTGAACTGTTGTGAAATAGTAGTTATGCATTTTATGATTCTTCAGAATTCTTTGTACTGAGAAAAAAGATATTCCTAG
Organism: Tillus elongatus; assembly: GCA_964006375.1. NCBI lineage: Eukaryota > Metazoa > Arthropoda > Insecta > Coleoptera > Cleridae > Tillus > Tillus elongatus. The sequence goes on from OZ023264.1 coordinate 129,296,159, forward strand.
GTCTTGTGAAGCAGATCTTATTGAACTATGCGGATAACCATTATAATAAGTAAAATCACTTCATTATCTTCTGTACCTGTAATTGGTTTATTGTTATTGATTTTTACAGTGGTTGTTTTTCTATAGCGTATAAAATATAACTCGCTATTCTTTCAAATTTTGTTACGTTCAGTCGGGGCCAATGAGGATATCTTTCATTGAATAATCGAAAAGTTCTTTCTGTTATCTTACCACCTTCCCCTTGTAAAGTAGGTTCAAAATACCTGTATAGCAACAGAATTGTTAATGATGATTAAATTATTTCATTAACCACATCCATTTATTACAGACGCCAATAATTATACATACTTAGCGAAGTAACTTGGCGAAATATTATAACACTGCAAATAAATAGTTGCATATTATTAATATTTAGTCAGTGGATCAGAATCCCTGAAGTTTATACAGAAACACCTCTTGTCCCTTTATGATACCCTGGTGCGAGATGCTGAAATTTGAGACAAAATCTAGTGAGCGAGGCCCATAAAACACACAGCAAGCAACTTGGCCTATAGATTTTTGGCGGTTTAAAGAAATACATTTATTTTCCATCAAGCAGTTTTATTGAACATAGGTCCAATTAATACAGGTATTTTGTTAAATATAATATAATTAAATGAAGCGAATCCAAATAAATAGAACGATGAATTTACTCCCAGTATATAATATGAAATGTTTAACTTTTCCAAAAAATTGTGTTCTTCTGCATAATATAGACCAAGTGTGCTTTTACGCAGTGCAACCCACATCAAAAAAGTTAACTTTTCAAAAAGTAAAAGCTAATTGAAAATGGTGCCAAAAATTGCTTTTGCCGATCTTTTTGTTGACCACTTTATTTTTGGAAGTGTTATTACGGATCATGGTAGATGTAGCAAAGAATGGATAAAGAAGTAAAGCAAGCATTTGAGAAACAAAATATGCTTCGCACTGATTAACATCGTTGGTCTCCCGTACACCATACAATGTTGGGGGCGTCAGTGATTGACCATAGTCGCAGAAGTAGACAAACGTTAAAGAAACAAAATACATACTACTACCATATACTAATCAATATTTTAATTTGATCCCGATGAAAAGGTTTATCATATCATTCATACGTATGAATTTTTGTAATGGATAAGGTCGAACGCTGGAATTCAAATGAACAGGGCCTGAAGTGAATGGAAGTAATTGATATGTGGACATCAAGAAAGATGAAAGGCAAAGTACACCGATAGAAATACGAACAAAGGAGTTCTATAGAAGGTGAGAGGCAAAAGATACCTACCTACTGAAGGAAATAAGAGGATAAAGTTCAAATTCGTTCATATTCTGAGACATAATAACTTTCTGGCATCATTATTTAAAGAACAGATAATTAGAAAAAAAGCGTAGGTCAAAAGGAAATCTTACAGAAAATCTTGTCCAACTGATAAAAGTGCGAAACTCACAACGAAGTGAAAAGAAGTGTCGAAGACAGAGAGTCACGATTGCCCCGAGAAGGCGACATTGCCTTTAGACTGTGATGATAAATATAATAGTTTTAAGATTATTAACTTTCAATAACCTGTAGTGATAAATTATGCAAATTGCTATTGTTATTATTTTTACAAATTTATACTTTGTCATAATAAAATATAATCATCATTCTTAATATGATTAATATTCTCAATATTCAGATAGTAATTTAATGTTGGTAAAATCTTGCATATATTTTTTTATACCTAGTTAGATGTACAAAACAATTTGCTTATTTAAAAATATTGTACGTTATACGTGTAGTAAAAATTATACTTATATTTAAGATAATAATTGAAAATAATGAGACTCGATTTCTATTTTTATCACAAAAACAGAGAAGTAAAAATTACACCCTGTAATTTAGATCAAATCGTCCTGGAATAATCGATTATACACAACAACTAACTAGTGATTATTAATTTCACAAGTTTCACATCATATCAAGTCTTATATGTTTGAATACACAGCACAATTCTCTTTAAATAACCGTAAAAAAAAATCGTGTTTCAAATCAAACAGAAACGGGAATAATCATTGTCAGGTTTGAGCAGCGCTTGACAAAGCTACCATAATGCATTAAATAGTACATGTTGTCGAACTAGATGGCGCACTGGACTACAAGCAACAGTTGCGCGATAAACTCAAATAAACTCTAGCAATGTGGAAGCCTTTGCCATTAAATACTAAGGTTTATGAACGATGTGAATTCACATTTCACAACTTTTTCCAGGAAGGGGGGAAGTTTGATGATTGGAGAAGTCTGACAACTTCTTCCCATTAGGTAAATGAACAAGTTGAATTCCATTATTATAGTGATGGGAAAAACCGTTATTTGCTATTAACAGTTAATTAGTGATGGGAAAAACTGTTATATTGCTGTAACAGGTCGCAACTGTTACTGTTATTTAGAAATAACAGTATGAATTATTAAGAATTCCACGTAGACGTAGTAACAGTAGCTGAACCCGTCCGGTGGTGTAGTTGGGTAATGTTTAAAATAAAAAATATTCTTGTATTATGTTTAAAACAATTAATTAATTTTTTATCAAAAAAATGATAGAGGTTTTTTTTTGGGTATTCATCACTAATAATAATTTGGTAACAAATTCAACAATGCAGAATTTCTTTCGAATTTTCTTTACTAATTAAGTATTAGTTAATCACTGAGCTTGAGAACCTCTATAGCCATCTTTTCCTTGAAAATGAGACTTATGAAATACATGAATTATTGTGAGCAAAAAATAAAATAAATAATTTAAAAAAAATTAAAACTAATTTTTTTCTCTCTACCTATAGAGCGAAGTGTGTCTGGTTTCAACTATACCGGGTACAGGGAATATTTTTATAATTTCATTAAAATTGGTACTGTTTCTGAGATTTTTTAAGTTTCAGGGATTTTTTATTTTGCAGTAGTAATAAAAAAAAAGATGTTTAAAATCGGACCTATTTCTTAGATTTCCAAAGTGAAAAGTAAAAAGGAATATTGATTTATTAGTTACATAAGGCAAAGAATAATGAGCAAAAAACTACCTAATATAATATAATACCTAAGGACTCACGTTAAAGCATAACTGTACGTTTGTATACATATCAGTTTTTTCTTAAAACAAAAATGCCATCAGCATATCGAGTTATCTAATGAAGATTGAGTTTACGTCAACGCCTATGTGATTATTTTTTTATATACGCGGTGACCTGATTTTATTTTTACATTGATATAGTTCATTTTTAATAATTTTCACTTGCTACATATACAGCCTTTTTATTTACATTTTTCATATTTTGTGTTTGTTTATAAATTGTAAATATATGTGTGTGTCTTGTGTGAATCAACAACCTGTCAAAATTTAAGAGTTTCATTGTACCGACGACCCTACGTTCCCAAAGCTGTGAGCACACTAGTATAAAGTAGTATGTTATGAAGTAAAGTCCGCTCTATACTCTATACCCCATTCCCAGTCTCATGTCCATTCATCCTGTTATAACAGTTGCGGATGAAAACAGAAGCTGCTTCATCGTAGCAGTGCAACAGAAACAGATACGACTCACTACGCAACAGCATCCCCTCCACTGTACCTGTTATTTGTATATATCCATAACAGGTTGTTACTGCTGCGGCTCGACAACAGTTAAAATATAACAGACTGTTAAATAACATCCCATCACTAGTTAATGCCGTTTACGTTATTTCAATTTCATAATAACCGTTAAAAATAACAGCTTCAGTTATTTCGTTGTTATTTTGAACTGGATAGTCGATCGATAGTATCCTACATTCCCAAAGCTGTGAGCGAGTAGTTATGGGTCGTTATTTAACTGTCAGCTATTTTTAAGCTGTTACCGAGCCGTAACGGTAACCACCAGTTATCGATTTATAAAAATAACGGCTTAAAAAGTAACGCTTTTTACACTAACCTAGAATTCGGAGTCGTGTCTGTTTCAATTCTACTGCAACTAGGTTCGATGAATAAACATCGGTTTTCATCGGCAACTGTTATTTAACAATTTAACGGGATGAATAGCCTTGAGATTGGGAATGCTCGCTCTCGCTCACAGCTTTAGGGACGTACGATCTTCGGTACAATAAAACGGTCGGTTTAATTTTAACTTTAACCGGTTGTTGATGGGGATACGGCATACCGACACTACTACACAGAGTTATTCTGTTAAACTGAGAAGCTGTTATTTTTGAAACAGTTGAGTTTCCCACTAGTATGTAAAGCCAAATATTTAATAATCAAAAATGTTGGGTAAAAAGATGAATTTCTGTAAAAACGTGTTATTACTTTCACTATAGACAACGCAAAATAGGGTTATTTCACGTGAAATTAAAGTACTTATTTATTTAAATTTATATACATTACCTAAGAACACAGTTAACACGTCATTTTCGTTTGTCTGATAATAGTTATCAAATTGATTAAAAAAATATAATAATACAACATTTTTTAATATCTATATACCTACATTTCAATATAAAAAATTAAATGAATATATATATATATATATATATATATATATATATATATATATATATATATATATATATATATATATATATATATATATATATATATATATATATATATATATATATATATACAGGGTGATTCTTTGGCGAAAAATAAGGGGTGTCTTTTTATTAAGTTTTTCTTAAAACTCCTTCTCCTCCAAGTTACAGCCCTTTGAAATTTTTGAAACTAATTTTAAAACAACGAATATTAAAATAAGTAAATAAACAATTAATACTATATATCTTCCAATTTTTTTTTTAAAACTCAAACTCAATTTTTTATACTGTTTCTTTACCGAAATTTTATTAGCTGCGTTATGTGATGGAGTTTTTAGAATCACTCCCTGTGTAGCAATAAAAGTTCTAACGTCTAACGTCCCAAGGCGTGATAAATAATGATATTTATTGATTCTTGCTGTGGCATTGACATTTACGTAAAGACCCTGATAAAATAAATTTGTGAGAAATGACTAGTTTATAATTCCTAAAACATCTAAGTAAATTCTCATATAAGACTCCTTTCTGATTTCTAAAAGTTTCACTTCAGAGTGGCAAAAGATTTACGACACGCTTATTATAATTTCTTAACCCTTTGTTTCCTTTTCATATCGACAAAATTTGAGATTTATACACTACGTGAAATAACGGGGTAAAAATACAATGCATTTATACTGGTGTGCTCGCTATCGCTCACAGCTTTGGGAATGTAGGATACTATCGATCGACTATCCAGTTTAAAATAACTGAAGCCGTTATTTTCAGCGGTTATTATTAAATAACGTTAACGGCTTCAACTGTTAACAGAAAATAACTGTTTTTCCCATCACTATGAGCGAGAGTGAGCACACTAGAGTATAAATAACGTGTTTCCTGTTAAGTAATATGTTATGAAGTATGAAGTAAAGTCTGCTCTATACCGCATAGCATACCCATACATATTTATTTCATTCCCAGTCGCATGTCCATTCATCCCGTTAAATAGTTATATTTAACAGTTGCCGATGAAAACCGATGTTTATTCATCGAACCTAGTTGCAGTTGCAGTGGAACTGAAACAGATATACGACTCCGAATTCTAGTTTAGTGTAAAAAGCGTTATTTTGTAAGCTGTTATTTTTATAAATCCACAACTGGTGGTTCCCGTTGCGGCTCGACAACCGTTAAAAAATAGCCGACAGTTAAATAACGACCCATCACTACACTATTAGCATTAGCGAATTTTGTCTTTCTCTAACAACTTCTTCCCATTAGGTAAATGAACAAATTGAATTACATTATTAGCGAATTTTCATTACGAAAAATTTGCTAATAGAGAGGTCACGATGAAAAGCTTTTGGAAAATTTTTTTCAGATGAGCGCGAATTTGGGTCCCTAGAACCCAAAACCAAGGTCTGTTAATTTTTTTATGTTTATATATATATATATATATATATATATATATATATATATATATATATATATATATATATATATATATATATATATATATATATATATATATATATATATATATATATATATATATATATATATTTGATATTAATAATTTGAAGTATGTCAAATTAAAATGTGATTTTTGGTCTCATACAAAATTTACAATTTCAGCAAAAATATGGGCAGTTGGAAAAATATTATGGAGTGATTAGTATTGATTGTAAATAGAGGTATCAGGTGAAACATTAGAAGAACGAAATGGAAGAGAAAAGAAATTTTTTGGAATGTCAAAATTTTTAGGTTGTTGAATTTGGAGTGTTGTCAATGAGTTTTGGATGCAACTATGTATATAAAATTATGTTAATATTCACCACAAGTCTTAGACTTATTGAATAAACATGTATAATTTTAAGCAATACACGTAATTATAATAATAATAATAATAATAATATTATATATATATATATATATATATATATATATATATATATATATATATATATATATATATATATATATATACCTATATCAAGAAATTGTGGGAGAGCCGTCAGTTGCAAAATAAAACTCTTTATTATATTCCGAGCTTTCGGAAAAACTTTATTCCATTCTCAAGGCTACAACATGGAAAAAAAAAGTTTACAATTTACAAAGGAAAAATATAAAAGTTTAAAATACTTACAAATAACGTGAGTTTTACTAAACTAATTATTCAATAACAAACATGAAAAAACCTTTTAATAAATTTGAGTAAAGTCGAAAAGTGCGAAACTGACATATAAAGCTAACTATTGTCTAATTGAATTTGTTTTTTGTTTTTGTCTAGGAAATATAAAAAGGGGTAGTGATTTCTAAAATTATTATCTTTCTTTAAGTTTATTAAATTATCGTTAAAAGTAATTTCAAATTCTTCTAAACACATTCTTTTATTACTTAAGGTTTCACAGTGTAAAATAGAAACATTACTAAAATTTATATTGTGGCCAGTGTCAAGATTATGTTCTGACAGAGCGCAAGTTCTTTTTTGTAAACGTAGGTCACTTTTGTGCTGTGTTAACCTAACTTTAAGGACTCTGCTTGTTTGGCCAATGTATCTTAAACTACAATTATTACACAGCATAACTGTTTACTATGCTGTGATTATTACATGGAATAAAATATACCACTCCAGACACTTTGGAAATTACATCCTTACTTTTGAGTTTACTGAAAATGTTATTAATTGTTTTTGAATATCGAAACGTTATTTTAAAATTGGTTTCATTTTTAAATATAAACTTTAACCTATTGGAAATACTTTTAATGTATGGGATTGATATGTAAAAAAAGTTAGATGTTTCCGAACTCGAAATTATATGGGTGTTATGTCTGTCAGATAAATTTGATACTGTTTGTAGAGAGTGTCTTGTATTGTAATGGTGATTATTTGAACAATTGTATAAAAGTTTATTAAGCAGTTTGGGAGGATAAGAGTTGTTAACAAAAATATTAAAAAGTTTTCTTAAATTTTTTTCGCAGAAAGTAGGATATGGCATATCTTTAATATTCTATTTTTTAAACCTAATAAAATGTTAATTTTAGTTTTAAATAAATGATCTGAATGAAAATTAATATATCTTTGAGAATTAGTTGGCTTTATATAGTGGCACCTAGACCAGCCTGGCAGCCGCACAACCGTTCTACAGAGCTCGTGAAGGTGGGCCCGGGCGTAACGTCGCGTTTTTAAATCCAATCTAAAATTATGTTGTTATCGTTTGTTCTAATTAATTTTGTATCTAGGAATAAACTTAAAGAAAGATAATAATTTTAGAATACCCCTATTTATATTTCCTAGACAAACACAAAAACCAAATTCAATTAGACAATAGTTAGCTTTATATGTCAGTTTTTGGCACTTTTCGACTTCACTCAAAATTATTAAAAGGTTTTTATGTTTGTTATTGAATAATTAGTTTAGTATAACTCACGTTATTTGTAAGTATTTTAAACTTTTATATTTTTCCTATGTAAATTGTAAACTTTTTTCTTTCCATGTTGTAGCCTTGAGAATGGAATAAATTTTTTTTCCGAAAGCTCGGCATATAATAAAGAGTTTTATTTTGCAACTGACGGCTTTCCCACAATTTTTTTTATAAATAACAATATTACCGTCACAAAAACTTTATATATATATATATATATATATATATATATATATATATATATATATATATATATATATATATATATATATATATATATCCAACCGAGAACTCAAAAAATAATTAACTGATTTTAATGAAACTCAGCAAGTGCCTTTCTTTTATTAATGACTTGGATGAGTTCGTTAACCAGGAAAATCCGACAAGGGTTTCTCGGAAAATTTTGAGTTTTCCTTCGAAAAAAAATTTTCTCTCCGGAAATTACAAAGTTATTTTGATGAAATTTTATGGATATATTGCCTTGCAAAAGACGTTAGTAGGAACCAAAATTCAACTTTCTAAGTTTATAAAAAATTGAGTTATTCAAATTTTGAGGTTTTTTTAGAAAAAAAAAATTCTCCGAAAACTACACAGTTATTTTAATGAAATTTAGTGGATACGTTGCTTTAGGAAAGACCTTATTACATACCAAAATTCAACTTTCTAAGTTGATAGAAAATTGAGTTATTCAAATTTGAAGCATTTAATAAAAATTCACTACCATAACGCACTTGCTGCGTCCCGAACTTTTTTTGTAAGTATCAGAGTAATGGGAACGAGACTTTAAATGTGGCTAGAAATAGTGCAAATAAACCTATGTTGTGAATTTTAGGCAATTTGGTACACAATATTTAGAGTTTGTACCAAATTAAAAATAAAATCCCAAAGACATGCGTTTGAAACCACTTATTGGTTAAAGTTCAATGCCTGACAGGCAAAGAAGTTAACTGCCACGCGTATATTGATTCATGCAACAGGTATAAACCATACATCAACGCTGACAAAACTAAATATATACCATGCATAATACATACTAGCCGAACCAACAATCGTGTAATCTCGGCCGCAATTATGGGAATATATATATATATATATATATATATATATATATATATATATATATATATATATATATATATATATATATATATATATATATATATATATATATATATATATATATTGCTATGGATATAAACGATGTCAACTCACAATTCACAACTTTTTCCAGAAAGGGGGGAAGTTTGATGACTGGAGAAGTCTCTGACAACTTCTTCCCATTAGGTAAATAAACAAATTGATTTACACTATTTTACTAGTCGGCAGGATCATTCGATATCGATAAATGATTCGGCTCCGGACATCAGACATTACGTTTATTGGCCACAAAACTCTTCAGTGAATTTGTCCCATTGTTATATCTATACATTGTTATAAAAAGCGATTCTCCGTCAAATATATTTATAATTGGCTGCATGGATATCAATACTTACAGCAATAGAGAGGATTAAACCGATAGCCGTACCTTGATGTGTAAGCTCTTACAGAGTGTGACTATTTCTAAATAGCTATAGCATAAGCAAGATTTATCTTCTAACATATCAATTTTGTCAAAATATCTATAAATGTTTGTGTTCTTACTTATTGCTAAGGATATAAACAAAGGATACTCGCTTCTCGCCCGGGTGTCCTTCAGGGCATTTTTTTTAAAACACACAACACCGGACAGCTAATGACATGGGATGAAAAACAATAGGTGAGACAGTTGGAAAACTAAGTATATATATTAATATTATTCTTAACTAAGGCTAGTGTTTTTCTGTTAATACCGTAAAAAAAAATTTTGAAAAGTAAAAGAAGAACAGTAATTACTAGATAAGATAACCTTAACCTTTCCGTTTTATGATCCTTACTATCTACATCTGTTTGAAACCTTAAGCATCCGATCCTTGGTGTTGCCAATTAGATATGAATGAATATAAACCAGAAGAGAGAAGAATAGGGGTCAATATGGTGAAGAGCCAGACATCTCACCCCTAATGACCTGACGAATTGTTAGTAGGAACAGACGCCATAAGAAAAGAAGAAGAAGATAACTTTAACCTGATATTTTTCTGTCCTTTTTTTTTAATTTTCATTTTTTAATATTTATATTTGATACGTAAAATAAAAGCAAAATTTTAAAAAATACATTTACTTCTGCTAGCCTATTGCTGTGTAGTTTGAAACGTAAACTTAAAACCATTTCGATTTTAAGCTTTAATTTAATTTAAGTTACTAGCGATCCCTTCTAAGACGTTTAATGTTTATGCAGATTTCTTATCTGTTTACAAAAGATATAGCTCTTTATTATCACCTATTTTTATATTTTTAACAGTAAATAACACATTCATTTAATAAAGTACATATAGTTGTTCAGAACCAGAAATTATTCCACAACCTTGGAGAATAACAAACACAATGGTAAGGTTTTCCTTTTAAAAATTAAATCATACACTTAAGAATGTGTTTAATTATGTTTATATAACTCGCAGTACCTATATTGTTTGTTTTTACCATTAAAAACCAAATAAAAATTAAGAGTGGTCCAAAAATACTTCCTTGGAAAACATTTCAGGAGATATATTGCATAGCTATATTATTATTTATGCCTTTAAAAGATGATATATGTTTTATATCCGAATTAAAATTTATGAGACATATAAGCTAGATTCATGAAAACTATTAACCCTTTCTTTACCAAGCTTAGTCGACCTTGTAATGCCATCATACCCAGCCTTTTTTATTTGCCATGAGCACCACTGGCATATATATATATATATATATATATATATATATATATATATATATATATATATATATATATATATATATATACATATACATATACATATACATATATATACTATATGGCATATCTTGAAATAATTAAATAAATTCTAAAAATGTTTTTATTGTATACGAGAACACAATATTTATATATCAGTTATGTTTATAACATCATTTTCAGCTTCATCCTGAATATTGCTTTCATTATCACTAAATACTTCATTTCCTCTGCAAATAATTCCACAAACAACTTTGTCCTCACTACTTGCCTCAGGGTCATCCAAATTGGGTTGGTACTCACTGCCACTATCAACGAAAGGCTCTTCGTCTGAATCTAAACATCCGAGAATATTGTCATATTTTTCCTTTGTAAGAGCACAGATATTATCACACTGTGTTCTCCTGTTCTAGAAGGTCCTGGATTATACGCCATTTTGGTATAATATATCCTACCAATGCTCGCTAGTTTTAGCAGATCAAAATACATGGTTCGCTGCCCTAAGAAACCGATTTGTGGCGAACATTACCAATATGCTGTATTTATACGATAGTGTCGTATCATCAAACGTATAAAGAAGGCAGTGGGGTCTAAGGAACGATCAAAGTGTCATGTACATTCGGCCTTGGTGTGGGTGGTGCAAAATAATGTAATTGCCGCATATATGCGCCAGCTGGTTTAAGACAATTTCAAGATTGAATATATATATATATATATATATATATATATATATATATATATATATATATATATATATATATATATATATATATATATATATATATATATATATATATATATATATATATATATATATATATATATATATATAGGGTAAGTGAGCCATAAGTCGGCCAGTTAACACACTTGGTTTCAGAAGTTAATCTCTATCTTCTTTAATTTTATCATTGCTTAATTGAAATTGTACAAAATAATTCTCTGAAGTTTCTAAGACAACACAATATACGGCATTTCTATTTGCTGTGTTGCCTACATTGGCAATTCTTATAATAAGGAAAAAACCACCAAAAGGCCAGTGGTCGGCCATCTTCGTCTTAAATTCGACCAGGATTATGCCAATGTTCGGCATGGTGCCTATTGTGTCATGAAATATTTGATTTTTACCGTTTATGATAAAAAATAAAAGACATTAGATTTTTAGAAAGATGTTTCTTTATTCTTAACAAAAATAAATATGTAAAACATAAATATTCTAATATAGGGAAGGTAACAAAAAATATAGGTATAAATAAACTCGTACAAACATATGCTTCTTATAAAAAAACAAAAATATAAACGCAGTTAAATAACTTAAAATATGACTCCCATAACAAAAGTGACTATTGACGTAAGTATATGCTTAACAAAAATCGCATTTAAAATATTCCTCTCTCAATTCAAATAATGACCTATCCGATAAGTTAGTACATTTTAGGTGGTACCACCTCGGGCAATTATCACATCCAACATGTTCGAAATCACCTTCATCTTTATCACTATCTAAATCGTCTTTGCAACTCCAGCAATTCTCCTTACTTTTTCCTGCATTATCAGCATTCTTTTGTTCTTGGTTTCCTTTTTATTAGTTTGGTTCTTCTGTTTTTTATTCGTGTTCTTTTTTGCAGCTTTATTTCTTAGATATTCTCTATATTTTAGAGAAGATATAGCTGCCGGTTGAGGATCTTCTTCCTTTCTCTTCCTTGATGTAACTATAGGTGTCGGGTAAACTAAATATTTTTCCAATGCATTTGTTTTCACATCTTGCAATATTATAATTTTCGTTTTGCCACACTTTGACAAGTTATTTAATCCATTTCCAGTATTATTTGTTACTTCTTTGGTATTCTCAGTCTTATCTATTTGATCAGGTACATTTTCCTTATCACAGTTTTCATTTTTTCTTGGGGTATCAGAGCTTTTTCTTCTGCTAGAAGTTCCAGCACTTCTTCTGCATGCTTCCTTGAATTATTTAGAAGCTCCTTTGACTCGTTTTCAGAACTCATTATTAGATTTCCAATTGCATTAACTTCTTCCTTTTTCAGTGTCCCTATATCATCTGTATACTCTTGCCTTGATTCTATTTGAATGTTGACAATAGTTTCATCTTTTTCAGTGGCATTTTTTCTTTCATTATTAAGCGTATCGACTGTATCATTTATGATCTCTTTTGCAGTATTTTTTAAAGGATTAGATTTGCTAGTGTCTAATTCCATATATTGACATGTCTCGACTATTTCCTCTACCTCTAGTATTTCTTGCTCATTAGAAACAGTTTCATTTTCGTTACCAGCGGGTGCATCAAGAATATTATCATTTAAGAATACTATCGGCATATTCAGCCATTCACCTGGTTTGCTTAGATTCTAATCGAGTATGATCTTTATATTGCTCTCTTGGGAAAAAATAACACTGTTTTGATTTACTTCAATGCTTTGATCGTTTTCTTTATTTTCATTCTCCTTCGAATGTGAGGATTTAAAGGTTTTGAGTATTTGTATCAAATCCCTAGTGTTTTTTACATTTTGTTCATATAGCTTATTCTCAAAGAAAGTCAGCACTCTGACAGTGGTTTCAATTTCTGCATTTGCAATTAAGTTTTCTTGCGATTCATTCAATACTTCAAGATAATTTTGAATGCATTTTGTATAATCTATGGCATCAGGATTTAGGGGGTACAGCCCGCACTTTCTAAAGCCATTTTGAATATCTTGAGGAGGAGTGGATTTTTGCAGTACAGTCTTCATTAACGGACAAAATGTTGCTTTGGTGACAGCTGAGTGAATATTTTCGGGCTTTCTCAACCACTGATGTACATTTTTTTCCATTCTGTCTTCAATGGTTTAAATACTCCTACATCTGCTGGTTGCATTAAATGGGTAGTATTTGGTGGTAGAGTATATAATATGACACCGTTTTCGTCACAAAATTGGCTAAGCTCCATAGTTAGATGGGATTTATGGCCATCAACAAATAAAATGACGGGAAACTTAATGCTTTGGGATTTCAGCCAAGGGAGTAATTTCACTGAAATATACTCAAAGAAAACATCACCCTTCATCCACCCTGAGTCTGATTTTCCAAGATGCCATGACGGATCAATGCTCTCCAAGACTGCTTTTGGTGTTCGGATATATGGAAAGACAACACTTGGCACTGCTACTTTACCGCTAGCTGTGAAAACAAGTAAAGTCGTAATATTTTCACGATCGTTGCCTCTTTTCATTTCAAGAATATTTTTAGCTCTTTTTGGTCCTAAGACTTTGCCAGTCTTAGGGCATAACTTAAAACCTGTCTCATCTCCATTTAATATTCTATCTGGATCAGACATAATCTCTTCATTGTTAGTTTCTCTAAGGTAGGATTTAAAATCTTCAAACCACTTTCGGATGTACTGCTCAGTAACTATCGCTCTTCCTTTCGTTAACCCCTCAGCTTCTCTTAGTGTCAATTCTGGATGCCTATTTAGAAAACATTTATACCATTTTTCACCTGGTCGATTATTTGTGAAAGGGGTCGGCCTTTTATCACATGTTACAATATTTTCTACAGTATCTAAAAGATCTGACTTTCTTTGTGGAAACCCACACTTAGCTAGGTCGATTATCCATTTCACAATTTTTTTTCTTCTTCTCTTGTTAAAACTGGGTCCCTGCCCATCTGTCTAGGACCTTCTTTTACTCTTTCTTTTAATCTGTCTTGTAAAGTAGTTCTAGGTACTCCAAATAATCTACTTGCTTCCCTAATGCTTACATTTTCATCTCTAACTGCTTATATATATATATATATATATATATATATATATATATATATATATATATATATATATATATATATATATGGCGGTGAGAATGAGAAGCACTTTATGTCATGTCGTATATGTATGGTATTGGGAGCGAAAGGGTTAATAGCCATTATTACGTACTTAAAAGGAAAACAAACCTAACATTTTTTCTGTTCGGTTCTTTACCTAATACTTTGTTAAAACTGGGTCCCTGCCCATCTGTCTAGGACCTTCTTTTACTCTTTCTTTTAATCTGTCTTGTAAAGTAGTTCTAGGTACTCCAAATAATCTACTTGCTTCCCTAATGCTTACATTTTCATCTCTAACTGCTTATATATATATATATATATATATATATATATATATATATATATATATATATATATATATATATATATATAATATATATATATATATATATATATATATATATATATATATATATATATATGGCAGTGAGAATGAGAAGCACTTTATGTCATGTCGTATATGTATGGTATTGGAAGCGAAAGGGTTAATAGCCATTATTACGTACTTAAAAGGAAAACAAACCTAACATTTTTTCTGTTCGGTTCTTTACCTAATACTTTTGGTACTGTATAATTAAGGATAATATATCATGTTTATGAACCTTATTAATTTTATTGATTGTGAGAAGTATTTTTTTCTTTGTTTCAGGTACAGTTTAGATTTCGTGGCCTAATGGCCCCAACTCTAACAGCTTTTAATAACGATATGTAAGTTATTGAGAAGTTTTATTAAAAAAATAAGCAAGTACCGGGTGATTCTTTATAATATCGCCCCCCCTTTAACTTTGTTATTTTAAGTGTTCCAAATAAATTGAAAGTATGGTTATGTAGGTGCTAAAAACGACTTTTTTTATACGTATAAAAAAAAATTTGAAAAATGATCAGTATACAGGCAAAACAAAAAAATTCATTTTTTTTTCAATGGATCATCCTATATATGAATTTATTTTTCGCTTCCTTGTAAAATTCTAAGCATAATTTATATAACATACCGTATACTTAAAATGAATAGTTTTGGAAATATTCGCATTTGAAACGTTATCATCAAATATTTTATTAAATAACTGTTACAAATCAAAAAGTCCTAAGATACCACGCTTTTAATTGAAAACAAATAACTGACAGTGACATTCTGCCAATATTGTTGTAGTTGTATTGTTTAGTAAGTAAAAATGTTGTACTCAGACAGGGAAGTGTTATTTTCAGTTATTATATTAAAAATAATTTAAATTGTCGCACTTCCATTAGAAATATGATAGAAGATAATCCCGGTATGCATGTCCCAACTCGAAAAACGTTCACATCTATATATAGGCAGTTTCAAGAAACGTCAAATTTACAAAGGAGAAAAAGAACTGCTGTGAACGTAGATGAAAGTGCAGAATTGAATATTTTACTTGCTATAGAAGCGAATCCAAACAATTCCATAAAAAACATTTCAAAGACATTCTGCGAACTTCATACAGTAAAGTCCATAAATAAAAATTGTAAAACGTTAAGAAAATGGAATATAAAGCCATATAAGATTAAACCCACTACAAAGCTTACCCAAATGCAATAAGATGATCGGGTCGCATTTTGTCAACTGATTCTAGACAAAATGAACATAAGTGACAATTTTTTGAAAACAGTTCTATGGACTGACGAGTCTACCTTTTCTACTAGTGGCCTGTTTAACCGAAAAAATACTAGACAATGGGCAAGAAAGAATCTACATTCTTATAGGGATTTAAGTTCCAAGGGCGACAATCCGTGAATGTGTGGTGTGGTATCCTGGGCGATCGAGTTATCAGTCCGTATTTTTTTGATACTGTTTTAAATGAAGGCCGCTATTTATATTTCTTGGAAAACGAGTTCGAAGAATATTTAGACGATTTGCCTTTAAATATATTACAAAATATAATTTTTCAACAGGATGGAGCACCCCATCACAACATTCGTGCTGTGCTTAATTACCTAAATGATAGGTTTCCTGAATGGATCGAAAGAAATGCTCCAATTAAATGGCCTGCAAACAGCCCTGATTTGATTACCTATGGATGTCTTTCTTTGGGGTTATATAAAAAAACGTGTATACGACCACCAAATTGAAAACCTCGATCATCTTAAAGATTTGATACGGAATGAAATTATTAATTTAAATGAAAATAATCCAGCATTCATAACAGATTCATTAGAGAAAATATGAAGAACCCTTATACAACGTGTTGAAGAAAATGGAGGTCCGGTAGAGCATCTTTATATTTAATTAGAAACTGTTTTTGTTATATTATTTATTGTTAGATTTCTTGATTTGTAACAGTTGTTTTGGTTTAATAAAATTTGTGATGATAACGTTTCACATGCGAATATTTCAAAAACTATTCATTTCAAGTATACAGTATGTTATATAAATTATGCTTAAAATTTTACGACGAATCGAAAAATAAATTCATATATTGGGTGATCCATTGAAAAAAAAATGAACTTTTTGGTTTTCCCTGTATACTGATCATTTTTCAAATTTTTTTATACGTAGAAAAAAAGTATTTTTTAGCACCTACATAACCATACTTTCAATTTTTTTCGGACACTTAAAATAACAAAGTTAAAGGAGGGCGACATTATTAAGAATCACCCTGTACAAAATCGAATAGTTGTTACGTGAATTTGCGGTTTAGCCCATTGACAGTTTTAGAAAAATCGACTGGTGATAGATAAAGTTTGGCATCTTACATGCACGTTGAAACGCCGATACTTATTTATGAGGTTTTTCTTTCCCCTCCTGCATGCCTGCAACCACCTTCAATGCATAAACCACAACAATAATTTCTTGGGGACAATCTCCAAGACCGTTACGGGACCTGGGAAGAATAGGGGTGCTGCATGGGGTAGTCATGATTTAAAGAGGTATGGCTTCAAAAAGGCAGCTCTTTGAGGTGCCATTAAGCTTTTTTTACATTTTCCTCTTATTTCCTTTTTATTATTCCCCTGTCTATTCACTCCTGGTCCCGTAACTTTCTTGGGGGTTGGTTGCAAGAAATTCTTGCAGTTTGTTCATCCAGTGGTGGTTTTAGGCATATTTCTACACAAAAAAAATCCTAAAAACCGCCAAAGGAATAAACTGCAAATTTACCAGTTGTTTTATAATCACTTCATTTGATACCTACTTTTTTGTGGCAGGACACCAAATTTGAAAATTGTTCCTGGCTATGCCAAGTATCTATCTGACAGTGGTATAAAAGGTGTTTTAGGTAAAATTTTTGCTTTTATTTTAACCAGAAAAGATGATAACTTCTATTTTTTTATTTTTTTTTTATTTCAACAACACACCACGAGGGCTTACAGCCTAAATACTATCGTACCGTGGGTGTTGACAAGGAAGAAAGAGGCAACTTGTTAATTCTGGACTTGAAGGTTTGGAGGTTCGGGGGAGATAGAAAAACATGTGCCGGCAAGGAATTCCACAACTTGGAAGTCCTCGGGACAAAAGAGCGGGCATAACAAGATGTTCTATGTCTGGTGACCTGGACAGTAAAAGGGTGCATTTGCTCTGTTCCCCTGGTAGATCTGTTGGGGGCAGCAGGTAGAGAACTATGGAAGAAAGCTCCTCTGAGCAGTGGCCATGTAGATATCTATAAAAGAGAGAGAGGTCACCAGCGGCACGTCGGTGGGCAAGGGATGGCAGCCTCATATATTCGAGAATATGTTAAACATATATTCGAGAAGGATATGTTAAATCTTGATGCTAGCGCCCCCTTTACACTCCTCTCCCGGAGATCCGAATGGAGGGGTGTTTTACTTCCGGAGTCTTTTGTACAAGGAACAGCCATAATCATTTTTGCTTATAAGGGAAACCGACTCATACACCAGAACCGGAAACGTCCGTTGTGACTTCACCGGCCCCTTTGATGTAAGGGGTGGTACCTCCTTGGACGTGAAAAAATCCTTTACTGTCACGTAAAGGAAAAGTCTACTATCACCTACCACTTCAACTTCTAATTGAAGTTGGCTGTATTAGCGAATTTTCATCAAGAACAATTCGCTAATAGAGAGGTCATGATGAAAAGCTTTTGAAAAAATTTCTTCAGATGAGCGCGAATTTGGGTCCCTAGAACCCAAAACCAAGGTCCGTTAAAATTTTTATATGCTTATATATATATATATATATATATATATATATATATATATATATATATATATATATATATATATATATATATATATATATATATATATATATACCGTCTGTTCCGAAAAAAGGGTCTGCTCCCATATCTCTGGAAATTTTTGTGGCATCGAGTTGAAATTTACGGTGGTAAAATAAAAATATCTGCTCTACCTAATAAAGCTAATGGGAACACCAGTCAGCTTCCGGTTTAACCGGAAATCATACCAACTTGGTTATTTCGAACCCAGCACCCTGTATATTGTTACTTATTTAAATGCAGAGTTTCTTCCCAAATACACTTGTATCAAGTTTCATGGGTACATCTACGACAACAACGGAGATATCTGAAAAACATTTCTAGATATAGGCGCCTATGCAAATTAAATAGCAAACATATTTATACGATTTAAATTTGACAGTTCCTATATTTAATTGTGTGCACGTTATTATTGATGAATGTGATTATTTTATGATAGTTATAACTATAGTATTTTTAATGTAAATGAATATGTTTACCTTGGAGGAGAAAATTGACATGTATAATGTGTATTTACGATCAGGAAGAAATAGCTATCAAGCATTGCGTTTGTATAGAGATCAATTTGGTGCAAGGCGACTTCACAGTGGAAGAATATTTAGCAAACTTTAAGGCAAACTGGATCCTTCGTGAAGGCGAAGCGCCAATATCAAATAAATAAACCCGACTTTGAACTTAATGTATTATTGTGTCTAGAAGAAAATCCTAGAGCTTCGGTGAGAGAAATTTCATTTAATACTGGTATAGCAGCGACCACTCTTCATCGTATTCTCAAAAAACATCATAAAAGAGCCTATAAAGATTCCCCAGTACAACAATTTCAAGAGCAAGATGGTCCTAGAAGACTGGAATTCTGCAACTACAATCCTCAGCAGCTCCACTCAGCCGAGGATAATAACCGAACGACTTCAGACCGCCGTAGACGAGCTGCAAGGCTGGTATAGGGAATCTTGTCTGGCCATAAACCCCAATAAATGTTCAGCAGTCCTATTTACCAAGAGGAGACACACACCTCACGAACACGTATCGTTAGACAACCGTCTAATTCCCTGGCAAGATTCTGCCAAATACCTCGGGGTTTTCCTCGACAAACGCTTAACATGGCGCACCCATGTCCCAACATGCCTGACGAAAAGCGTCGATGTTCATCTCGAAGCTGTTCCCACTTCTAAATAGAAATTCCAAATTGTCCATGATAATAAAATAATAAATTGCTCATGTACAAAGTCATAATCCGGCCAGGCTTGACCTATGCATCCCCTCCATGGGCCACTGCGGCCGTAACACACATCAAGACCCCTCAAATCATCCAGACTTAAATTCTGGGAATGGTTACCGGAGCGCCATGGTTTGTCAGAAATAGTCAGATTCATTCTGATCTGGAAATGCCTTCGATACTTGAGTTTATGACTCAACTATCCACCACACAGTTCACAAAAGCCGCTTCTCACCCAAATTCTCTTCTCCGTAGTGCCACCGACTACGATGAGCAACTTCCACATAGGCATATGCGTCCAAAGCTTATACTTACCCGCTAACGCCCCCGCGGCAATAACAGAATGGAACATTCAAGCCCAAAAGTCATTGTGTGAAATCTTTCCGACGGAGGTAGCGACTAAGGTCCTGTATTCCAGGGAGCGGAGTTTTAGTGAGTAGAGTCTCACAGTACCTCAAAATCTCACGCACTACACTGTCGTGAATGTAGTCTGCATGCAGCATTTCTCCCTCCCATATAAAAAAAAAACCTAATTTTAGGATGTCAGAATCATCGTTAAATTAGCGATTCTCATTAAATAAATAACTTGTATATTTTGAATCACTTTAACGATGACTCCGATATCCTCAAATTAGGTGCAAAAGGTTTTAAAATAAATTTGTGTAAAACGGTAGAAATTAATACACAAAAAAATACAGGAAATTTACTAAACACTCAAATTGACCAAACTAACAATAGTCCATTATTAAACATGTTTGCACGAAATAATAATTAAGCGAGGGGAGTTTACCGACCTGACTATGTCATAAGGGCCCCCATAAAAACAGGTAGTTCTGAGTCGATTTCTGCACGATACCGTTTACCTAAGAAGACAGAAATGTTCATTCAACACAGAGTAGATATTTGGAATTTTAAAATAATACTTTCATTCTGTATTTGACAAAGCTGAGAACGAAGTTGACAATGAATTTACAGCAAGTATCGGCGTCCACAATATCATAAATCTAATAAACCTTATTTTTTTGTCTTTCTGTTTTTACATTTTTTAGAAAAATTCTCATGGCGAGTTGTAATGTGTAATTTGGAACGTTCATCAGTATGAAAAATTGTTTGGGAAATACAGTTAAACCACAACCTTGAACCCTAATAATTATTTCACCAACAGAGTTGGCATCATGGGTGGATTATCGTGAAGGAGCCCATGCTGAAATGAGGTCAGACTTCGCGAGCCCGCGAATGTGCAGGGAAAACAACTTTACATTGGAAATCCCCGACCGCGAGGCATGGCGGGAGGAGACGCCGGGCATACCACGGGACGCGCTCGTCTGGTTCACGGACGGATCCGGCGGGGAGCGTGGGACGGGGGCAGGTGTTTACTTGGAAGGACCGAGGGTAAGTCATAGTATTTCCTCGGAGCCCATGCAACGGTGTTTCAGGCTGAGATGTACACCATCCTGCACTGTGTGCGGGAGAACAAGAGAAGGGGCTACACCAACAAGCGGATCCTCAAAGCCAAAGACAGCCAGGCAGCACTTAAGGCACTAAGTAGCCCACGGGTAAATTCCTGGCTGGTGAGTGAGTGCCGAGACGAGACGAGCGACCTGGCTGGGCAGAATGAGGTGACCCTCATCTGGGTGTCTGGTCACTCGGGGGTCAAAGGCAATGAAGAAGCTGACAGTCTCGCGAAGAGAGGGTCAGCAGAACCATTTATGGGAACAGAACCGGCTCTGGGCGTGACAAAGAGCACTGCCAGTGGAGCCATTAAGTCCTGGGTCAGAAACCAACAAATGGTGTACTGGGCGGACTGCCCAGGGCTTAGACATGGGAAGTCAATAATTGACGGACCCAGTTCAAAGACAGCTGTGGAGCTGCTAAATCTTAGCAGAGGACAGCTCAGAAACACAACAGGTCTCTTGACGGGACACATGGCATAAAAAACACCTGCATAAAATGGGGCGGTTCGAAGAGGACCTCGCATGCAGACTCTGCGGTGAGGGGGAGGAATCAGCCCAGCACATCTTGTGCGAGTGTAAAGCTCTGGAGAGCAAAAGACAACTGATCTACGGTCAGTCTAGACCGGAGACAGAGCAATATAAAACTTCACCCTACCAATCGCTGTGCAGACTAGTCCAAGGCACAGTGATTTTGGAATGGGTGTAGTAAGACTAAGGGTATGCATAATCAACCAAAGGTTGCAGTGCTATCGGGGCGGCAGGGCCGCGGACGAGCCCCGAGGGAAAAATAATGGATGGATTAATTATAATCAGTTTAATTCATTCACTAATATAGACAACTATGTATGCAAAATTAAATTGTGTTTTGGTCAGTTCAGTTTCTTTAGGATATTGATATTAATTATGAATATACTAAAATAATTTAAAATACATACTATATTTACCTTAAGTAGATATTGTCATTCTTTTTCAAATTTAAATGTTATTGTTTTAGTCAATGGTACATCTGGGGAAGGAATGTCACTTAATTTGAAAGAACGGAAAGAAACAGCCGAAGCCTGGGCAAAAGCAGTGAAAGAAACCAATCAACATTTGATGGTGCAAGTTGGTGGCTGTCCTTTACCTGATGTCTTAGAATTGGTAAACAAACCTATTAAAACTTCATAAGGAACTTTAAATTTCTCAGTAGCATTATATCTGCAAAAATGTAAAGAGCAAATTTCCTTATTATTGTCAAAACTTGCATTGTTGGGTTTTAATGCCAATTTGTTGTATTGGGTAGGTACGGGTAGGTCCCAGAGTGTAAAGATCAGAAACTTCATTTCTGATAGTATTACTGTTTCTTCAGGAGTTCCTCAGGGTTCACATTGTGGACCAGTCCTCTTTAATCTTTTTATCAATGATGTCATACATTCACTTAAGCATAGTCAGATTTTGATGTTTGCTGATGATATCAAAATTTTCAAGAATGTTCGTTCCAGACAGGATGCTTTACTTTTACAGGAAGACTTAAATCGTTTTGCTCGGTGGTGTGGTGACAATCTTCTGACTCTGAATGTTGATAAGTGTTTCTGCATTACATTCACTAGAGCTCAGTTTCCCATTGACTTTGTGTACTTCATCGGCTCTAGTTGTTTACAGAGGAAGGAAATGATTAAAGACTTGGGCATTGTATTGGATAGGGAATTATCTTTTAAGGATCACATAGAATACATAGTATCTAAAGCGTATAAAATGTTAGGATTTATTCATAATCAACTCTGGATTTTTCATGCAATAGCTTGAGAAGGCTGTATTGTGGTCTGGTTCGCTCTTTGTTGGAATGCTCTTCTGTAGTCTGGAGTCCGAATTACAATATTTATATCAATCAGATTGGGGCCATACAAAACAGATTCTTAACAATTTGTGCTTACTGAATGGGCTTGCAGAGAAATGATCTTAACTTGTCTTATTTGCGGAATCGGCTGCACTTGCAGTCACTCGGTGGTAGAAGGATTGTCAGTGATGTTTGTTTTTTGCATAAATTATTAGTGAATAAAATTGATAGTCCTTCTTTGCTTGAGTTAGGCTCTCTAAGGATTCTGGACCGCACGAGAACAAGGGAGGTTTTTTGCAGTGCTATCGGGGCGGCAAGTCCGCGGACGAGCCCTGAGGGAACAAAAAAAAAGGGAGGTTTTTGTGGTTCCCTTCCAACGAACCAATTATGGCTTTTTCAGTCTGATGTCGAGAGTGGTGAGAACTGCAAATGAGTATTCGGAGCTCTTGGATATATTTGATGATTCTGACCGTTCAATTAGAGGCATTTTGAGAGGTGTTATTGATTGAATTGTCATACATATGGTGTACAGGTTATGTTTTGCTTTTTTGTTATGTTCTCATATTGAGATAGGTTATTTACGACTAATGTAGTTTTAGATGTTCTTATTATTATTGTAAATGGTTGATCCGTTGAATAAATAAATAAATAAATAAAATAAAATAAAATAAACCTGCTTAAAACCATACCAAGTTTGGTTTTGTCTACTTGTGATTCTGTTCTCATCAGAGATATTTTTTATATAAATAGCCCCCATATTAAAGTAAGCAGGTTAGCCAAAAATTCAGGGAACTAGTTACATTTGAGACTTGAGCTTTCTGGGAAAAAAATATTTTATATGGTGTTTGAATAAACCAATAACGAATATACATTCCTTTATGAGAAATTTCAAAAAATTTGAACACAACTTTGAAAATGTGTCTTGTATCCATAAAAAAGTGTGAGTATTTTAAAACTTGAATGGTACCACAAGCAGCACCCTATATCTGCTAACGCCAAATTTGGGATGAGCTGTTTCTTATCACTATCAAAATAGTGCTGCAACTTCAATAATAACTTTCACATATCTATGATAATCTACTCTCCACAGAAAGACATTGTCATGAAATAAATTTAGGGTCCATGACTTGACCACAAAGAAAATATTCGTATTCCTGTACCCATAAGCTTCTGAAACTTTATATTACTTGAGTTTTAATGGAAAAATCTCAATTTTCACCAAATCACCCCTCATTTACCCCCTACCCACTGAAGCGATTTTACCCAAAAACAATGCGAAGTTCGAAGCGTTCCTTTGCCGGGTGCTAACTAGATACCAAATTTAAAGGTGATATCTTAATTCGTTCTAAAGTTATTGCACCTACTAACAGACAGACATGCAGGACAACAGACTGCCAGGCAACAAAATTCGTTTCAAAATTAAGTTTTCTATATATTGAGACTTTTAGCAAAAAAAATAATTGAAATTTCTGTCACCGATATTCTACCCCCACACATTAAACCCCTATTTAATTTCATCACAGAATGCCAGATGTTTGATGAAATCAAGATTTTTCTAATAGACAAACCTTAACATGTTATATTACACGAGTTTTAATGAAAAATCTCCATTTTCACAAAATCACCCCCCATTCATCCCCTACACCAGCAGCGGTTTTACCCAAAAACAATCGTTTGTCGGGTGCTAACTGTATACCAAATTTAAAGACGCTATCTCAATTCCTCTTAAAGTTATCGTGGCCGTGCGGGAAAGTCGATGACTTTCCAATAAGGACTCGGGGGTCGACGGTTCGAGACTCACCGGCGGCGGATGATTTTTCAAATCACTGTCGTCGTTGAGATGGAGCTTAAGGTGGAGGGTAGGTTAGTTTACATGAGCAAAAAGGGTCAGCAATGGCCTAATTGCCAGTAAGCATCTTACCTTTACCTTTTTTTTACCTATCATGGCCAAAGAGATATACAGACCAACAGACAACAAAATTTTCGTTCCCACGTCATGTTTTCTCTATGCTTTGATACCTTTTACGACGTTTAATCGAAAAAAAAAATTGAAATTTTTGTCTCTGATGTCATCACGTATTGACGATGTGGAAGTAAAGCTTATCTGTACCAATTTTCAAGACAATATGTTAAAAAGTCTGGACGCAGCAAGTGTGTTAGTAGTGAATTTTTATAAAAAGGTTTTTAATAGCAAATATGCCTTTTTTAATGAAAGCAGGCATCAAATTTGGTTACCAGTAACCTATATGGACAATGTACCATATTTCATCAAAATAACTTTATTTTAAGTAATTCAAAGTAGAAAATTTTTCCGTAAATAAACGTAGTAAAATGTTTCTGAAAAAACTGGTCTGATTTTCATCGCCAACGAACCTCTTCAACGTATTTACTCACCTGCCAAGATATAATTAATCATAAAAAGCTTTTCGAAGAAAGTCCCAAAAAATTGTTGCATGAAAATTTGCAAATAATTTTTTCAAGAAAATTCGAATACATTTTGTTTACAATAACTTATTAAACACTTATTATTAATTACCAAAATGTCACAAAAATCTTACGAACAATGATTTTTACGGAAACTCAAAAAAATGTCTGAGAATTGTCTATTTTTTTAAAAACATTTGTTTAAAGAGTACATAAAATTCAAATTATATAGGTACACAATCTGTAATTAAGATTTAAGAAAAAAAAAATGCAAAAAATATTTCTGAAAGTCTGTCGGTACAGGAAGTTGTTCAGTTTGAAAAAATTGATTTACAACAATTTGAATTTCTTCAAATTTAGTCACTATTTGAGAGCGCTTTGTATACGGTATCTCGATTTTTTTGATGAATAATATCAAAGAAAACCTCTCTGAACGCGTTACTTTCATGAAACTCTACTACCTATTGGCAAAAACGCCATGTCATAATTTTTCATATGTGCCAAAAATGTGAAAAGTTGCAAAACAATTGAAATAACTCAAAAACGATTAACGCTATCAATTTTTTTCCCTACAAACATGCATTAAAATTCGATGAAAAATGTAAATATGATATAATATAAGGGGTTTTGGAAAAAAAGATTTGTATCACCAACGACTTAGAGCTCTTAGCACACACACATTTCCCAGATTGTCTGATCCTGAGTAGTGAAGAAATCCCTACGGCCGGGGGTCGATATAAACGCCCTGAAAGGGAAGACTGGCGGGTTGCTCGGAAAATAATTACAGCCTTGGCGGTGGAGTGTGCTGTTAAGTATTTCCAGCCATTCAAGGCGGCAGGGGAGGACGGGGTGATTCCGGTTCTGCTACAAAATGGACTGGAGGCACTCCTCCCATTCCTCATCAGGCTGTATAGGGCCAGTCTGGCTTGGAACTAATTCCATCCAGATGGACGGTGATTAGGGGTGTATATATTCCCAAATTGGGACGTAATGATCTCCTACCCAATTCGCTAAGACCTCTCAGTGTTACTTCATTCCTCGTGAAAGGATTTAAAAAAATACTGGACGGACACATTAGAGGGAATATCTTAAACAATAACCACCTCAATATCCACCAGTAGGCCTACCAAACAGCCAAATCTACTGAGTTAGCACTTAATAACCTTGTTGAGAAAATCACTCACTCCCTGGATAACAGGGAGGTGGCAGTGGCTGCGTTTCTCGACATTGAAGGAGCATATAACAATGCACTACCTAACTCCCACTATGAAGCCGTTATCGCTAGAGGGGTGGAACCTACCATTTGTGGCTGGATCGGTAGCATGCTGCACAATCGGACCATTATTACCTTGTGCTCAGATTCAGGTCTGCGATGGGGTGCCCACAGGTAAGATTATTATCCCCCCCCCCCTGCTTTGGTCCCTCTTTGTGGACGATTTGCTGGCTATCCTGGGGCTGTGGGAGGTTGAGGTCCAGGCGTATGCGGATGATCTTGTCATAATGGTTAGAGGTAAATCTGAAGAGGATCTTTCAAATACTCTTCAAGAAGCACTAAATGTAGTGAATGATTGGTGCCAGAAGGAGCAGATTCTGGACCCCACCACCCACCAAATAAATTTTAATAAATGGTGTGGTATGTGGCTACAATATAATTAACATGAGCTACGAGATTAATATACATATATGACATTATTTTTTGGTAAAATCAAAACTTTTAACGTACTGCCTCTGAAAAATAACACTTATTGAAGAAAATTTCATGAAAAAAACTTTGTTCTCTATTGTCTGCAAAAATTTTGCATGTGATTGGAAATTTGTATATTTATATTGTGTGACAGGACATAGAACATCATATCGTCCATGCAACGGCATTA
The DNA here is from genome assembly GCA_964006375.1 of Tillus elongatus. Classification (NCBI taxonomy): domain Eukaryota; kingdom Metazoa; phylum Arthropoda; class Insecta; order Coleoptera; family Cleridae; genus Tillus; species Tillus elongatus. The sequence continues at coordinate 129,323,714 of OZ023264.1, forward strand.
TATTGTAAGCCACAATTGATTACTTTACACAAGGCCAATAAAACTTCATAAAATCAGTTTTATCCTTAGCACATTTGTGCTATTTTGCTATTTTGACTATAATAGCATCATCTTTTCTGTTATTAAGCACTAGAAAATTAAGTTACATATTAAGAAAAAAAATGGTGGGTTACAACTTATTGAACATTGGAAATCGACAAATATGTGGGCTAGAACTTATTGTTGTGTATTTCGATGGGTCAGATCTTATAAAACATTGGAAATAACAATAATCTGGGTAAGGATTTAATGTTATTAAACATTAAAATGTTATAAAAAAATAATAGCGTTTGATGAAAATTTAATTTTTGTTTCTTAAGTAATTTATTTACATGTTTATAGCCTGTATAGAACTGATTATAATTAAATATTGAACGAATCTGTTTAATCCTGATGTGGCACTACACTTATTAGACTCTGTATATGTTGATGCATCACTGAAAATCAATCCAAACGATCTTCATTTTGTTTGATTAGAGTGCCGATTTTACCCACTAAACATAAATTGTAGATAATTTTATGCTTTACAAATTTTGTAATAAACTTCCAAAACAATTTGACACAATAGGAAACGAGTATTTGTAAAAAAAAAATCGCGACCTTTGACTTTGAATATTTCAAGACGCGTTCACGAAATTATATGTGACTTGTCGGAGTGTTTAGAATGTCAGAACGAAGGTCTGAAAATTTTCAGCTCATTACCTGCCATTCCGAGGTTCAACCTTTTTTTGCCTTATTTGATTGTACTAATACAAAAACAGTCTTAATGTAGTATTCTTATATTTTAGGCGAAACATGCAGAAAGTATTGGAGCTGATTCTCTACTTTGTTTACCAGAACTATATTTTAAACCAACATGTCCATCTGAACTAATCAGTTACTTAGGAGAAGTGGCCAAAAGTGCTCCAAACACACCATTGCTGTACTACCACATACCTAGCTTCACAAATGTTAACAGTAAGTCCAAATTATTATAACACATTCATTTCTCGACTAGCAACTTAAATTTACCACCCTTATCTCAAGTCGGCGTACACTAGTAGGTTTGAAAAGTATTTTACTTGGAGACATTACATCTTGAATATTATCGGAAATATACAAATGTTTATGCAAAGAGCCAAATTGGCTCTTTGGGCAAATTGGCCAACATCTAGTTGTCGATTTTGATACGACGATTTTGATACGTCTGGTTCAATCTGGTTTCGTGTCTTAAGCAGAGCAACGTAAGTTTGTTCACAGGGGTGTACACTTTCTGGAAGGCAGGTATGGTCCAGGGAAGCTCTTAAGTGGTCAGGGATATTAAAGTGTAACCTGGATAATTCTATAAAAAAATTACAGTTATTGGAAATGAAGGGAAATAATAATGATCTAGTGTGACATTTTATATAGAAGCATTTATTTTCTTAGGTTTGATACAATCAAAATATGACGGTGTTTGTTATAATTAGATTGTATATTGTGTCACGCTTTTCAACTCACCGTTGTCTAAAACTAGAGGCAGCGAACCTTCGTTTCAGTAATTGAAAAAAGTTTTTAAATGATTATACCTAAATTAAAGCAACAATGAATAATAACAATGTACTTTTAACAGACAGTGGTTAGGTCAAAACTCATCCGGATTTCTCCGACTCTGTAGATCTGGTATGAGAGGACCCTTCTGTGGCATGCTGTAAAGTAAATTTTGGGCCAATCAAATTAAGTAATATGGGTGAAGAAGACCAAAATCATATAAAAAAACGCTACTATGAAAAAATCCAACCAAATATATAATTTTTTTCTGTCCAAAAATTAGTGATGGGCAAAACGGTTATTTTCTAATAACAGTTGAACCTGTTAACGTTATTTAATAACAGTTGAAAATAACAGGTTTGGTTATTTATCTGTTATTTTGAACTGGATAGTCGATTGCAGTTGCGGCGTAGCATAGGTTGGCACCCGGGGCTGTTTTCTATTGAGCACCCCCAAAATAAAACCACAAATCAAATACTTAACGTGCTTACATGACTTTATTTTAATAAAATATTTAATCACATTATCAAAATTTACTTTCCTGTCCTTTTCAATCGACAAAATGGAAAGATTGGTAGGTCGCGCATGGCTCATTGTGGATCTTAAGTAAGATTTTATCAATTTTAATTTTGAGAAACTTCTTTCACAAGAAGCTACCGAAACACAAATAGTTAAAAAAATCTTCGACACAGCGCTAGACTCTGAACAGACTCAGAATAGTCCCATTGTACAATTAAATTCAGAAGCTCCAAGGTAGTCCATTGGGCCGCTTCTTGGAAAGAAATGCTGGCGGGTTCTAAGCTGCGCCTCGGTCGTAAAATCTCCAAAATAATGTCCTCTGCAGAAAATTCATCTTAGATTTTTGTCAGATTTGGTACTATACCATGAAGTTGTTCTTCTGTTGACGTAAGCAGAGTTTTAGGCTGAACAACACCAAATGTTATGAGAATGTCATCCGTTGCCTTGTAACAATGGTCTAGTTCTCCGTAAAATCTATCAAGACATTCTAACATAGCTCTCTGCAGCTCTTTTGGCAATGTTAGTCTAGTGTCTTGTGCCATTTCTCCTGGCATAAGTTTCCTCTTTTTTTAATTGAAATATCCAAGACAAAGTTCGACTACAGTCTTTCCAGCTATATTGGGAAGAAACCTAGAAATGATTTCTTTACTTCAACTTGATCGTCTTCAATATGAACATATCTGATTACATAACTCATCCGATCAACATGTGATATGTCTGGAATGCTATTGAAAAGAATTCCGAAATATTTTGCTTTTCTTATGTCGTCCACAATGTTATTTTTCACCTTTTTCTCCAAAAGGCTGATAAACTCATTTTGAATGCCTTTGGATAAATAAGAATCTACCCGTTTCCTTTTTGTACAGGCAATAGCATGTTCAATTCTTAGCATATATGCTCTTTTAGCACTGTCATATTTCGACAATAGATTAACTAATTCTAAAAAATTCCCTCTATTGTCTGATAAAACCCACTCACTATGCCCTCTAAGAGGAAGATTATGGCGTGCCAGGAAAATGATAAGATCTAAAAGGCGACTCAAAATCTCACGCCAGTTCTTTTTTTCTTGGTCTAAAACCATTTTATGTTTATGGTCTACATTACATTTTTAATATTAAATATTTGGCTTTACATACTAGTGGGAAACTCAACTGTTTTAAAAATAACAGCTTCTCAGTTTAACAGAATAACTCTGTTATAGTAGTGTCCGTATGCCGTATCCCCATCAACAACCTGTTAAAATTTAACAGTTTTATTGTACCGACGATCCTACGTTCCCAAAGCCGTGAGCGAGAGCGAGCACACTAGTATAAAGTGTTAAGTATTATGTTATGAAGTAAAGTCCGCTCTATACTGTATACCCATACATATTTAGCATTCCCAGTCTCATGTGCATTCATCCTGTTAAAATTTAACAGTTGCTGTTGAAAACCGATGTTGATTCATCGAAGCTAGTTGCAGTGGAACAGAAACAGATACGAGTCGGAATTCTAGTGTAGTGTAAAGCATTATTTTGTGCCAGTTATTTTTATATATCCATAACAGGTTGTTACTGTTGCGTCTTGGCAACAGTTAAAAAATAACAGATTGTTAAATAACAACCCATTACTACAAAAAATACCATTAAATTCGACATTAAATAAGACAGCAAAACAATGTTGAGAAGATGAGGTTTTAATACAATTAGAGCCAAGTCATGATGTCACGTCAATAGAAATATATTTGGAATTGAAAGTTGTTTGCAACAAAATGTCACTAACTCATGAGTTAAAGACTAAATTATGTGTGATTTATTTTGATGAGTACTGAAGAACGCAGTACAGATATATCAGATGGATGTAACTATTCTCTTTTAGAATAAATAAAGTCAAAAGAGTGGTAAGAAGATAATTGACCAGTGTTTTTTTTTTTTTTTTTTTTTTTTGGGGCATTCAACTACTGCAGTCATTTGCTGACCGGGTTTTTGGAGGGCTGATCTAACCTGCCACTGAATTAAACTATTGCAGGTGTCAATGGATGGCAGTAATGTTAATTTAAGTTTTTTAAGGGTTAGGGAAAAGTAATTTTTCTCATAAACAGGGGACACCATGGTTCTGTTTGAGAACTAATTCAAATATCACCATTTTATCTGATACTGTTAAATTATCCATCACGTTTATGGCCACAGTTGTACGCGCAGTTCATCAAATAAAATAAAAACAAAATAAAATGTTTAGTATGGAATGTCAAATGTTAGAAACATTTTTTTACGTTTAGTCAAATTGCACAAAATTCAAGTGTACTTAGCTCCGTTTCCCAAGCTTCAATCAACTTTAATAATTATTTAGCCATGGAATTCATTAGTTGAGGCCTCACAACCGATCAAGTTTTCTCACAACATAATTTTAGCGAATTTTCGTAGAAAAAATTAGCTTATGAGGTCAAGATCCGTTATCCGGGAAAATTTTCACTTTTCTTTAAAACAATTTTTGTATCTCCGAAAATAACCAAACTATGGCAACCAAATTTAGTACACAGGTTTCTATTGTAAAACATATACTATATACCAAATTTCAAATCTCTAAGTTAAAGGAAAAAAGTTATAAGGATTTAATTAAAAATATTTTAAAAGGGTGTTAAAAGTCTCAAAACATTAAAAATCGAGTAATATATCGTTTCAGAAGTTTATGCGTACAAGAGTATGAATATTTTCTTTGTAGTCAAGTCATGACCTCTAAATTCATTTCATGAGAATATCTTTCTGAGAGAGTAAATTATCACAGCTATGTGGAAGTTATGATCCAATTTGCAGCACCATTTGGTTTTGTTATAAATTTGTTAATTGCCCTATAATTTGATAGTAAGCAGTGCCTTAGGTACTGAGTTCAATGAAGTTCAATTTAAATATAGTATGGGACTGGCTGACAAACCTAATAACCTTAGCACAGCTAGGAAGTTAAATCGAAGTGGTACTCACTAGCATATGTTCCAGCACATGGGGGGACCTAAAGGGAATGATAAAGCAGGTTAACTGGCGAATCACGTAATAACCATGCACCTAAGAGGTCTAGAACCATTTGGCAGTCTAGCTGGACCAAGTATATAGGCATTCATCAATGAATGGATCCAAAACAAACAAAAAAAAAACACAGAAGTGATCACAGAACTGCCCATGACAGAGACATGCCAAAGAATTCATAAAAGAACGTTCACAAAAAACTCACAGAGTACTTGCTAACAAAGATAAACTAGCCATTCGAATAAAGTAAGTTTAATAACAGGATAGTACCGACCCAACAGACATATAATTCAAATGACTCTACCAGACGACTGGCAACTGAAAACAACATGACTTTTGTTCTCCAGGGAACCATCATCATGGCCCTACCACTCATCAAGCTTTAGCCTCCGGAAATGTGTCAGATCATTTTGCCGCAGCCTGTATACTCCATCGCCCCATTACAGGACTCATTTTATTTAAAAACAGTAAATTCTAAAAAATATTTTTTGTCACTTTGGTTTAATAAAATTTTTTGATAAAACATAAAGGTTTTACATGTTAACATTATGCGCTTCACTAAGTGAAGATTGGAACCTGTGATGAGCACTGATAAGTACACTTGGAGAACCCAAATCACCACAACACATTGAGGTGATTTGGGTTCTCCAAGTGTATTTATTATGCACTTATTAGAAATTACACTAACCTTAATTGTGCGAATGGTTTATTTATTTATTAAAACTGCTCCATAGATATCTACAAGATATCGGAAATAGTCACAACACAAAAAACAGCTTATCAACGCTGAAATTTAAAATTAAAATATTCGTCCACAGAATAAAAAGAATTCTCTCTAAAAAACGATTTCAAAGCAAGCTTAAATTGCCTGAGGCTGCTCAAATTTTTGACGCTGTCAGGTAAATGATTATATAAGCGTATTGCAGTGTTGCGAGGTGCCCGATTAATCTGTTCGATCCTATAAGGGGGAACATACAAATCTTTAGCCTGTCTTGTTTCATACTCTGTAATATTACCGCAGGTACTAAAAACTGCAATATTTTTTCTGACATAACAAAGCGCCTCAAGCACGTCACTGTTAAAATGCCATACCATATAAATAATGGTCTACAAGATGCGGAAGACGACAGGCCAAACATGGTGCGGACAATTCTCTTCTGCATCAACAGAACCCTCCCCAAATGCACACAACCACCCCAACACAGCAAACCATATGCCAGGAGACACTTGACACTACGATAGTAGCATGTCAACAACGCCTGAGTACTCAAGGAATCCCACAGCTGTAGCAATGCATAATTCCTAGATGCAAGAGAGGCCACCACTGGTCAACATGGACATCGTTCGAATCCAAATGGAGCCCCAAAAACTTTACAGACGTGCCCTGTCTTATTGAACTGTTATCAGATCTCACATATAGACTCAGATTCGGATGCACACCCACCGGAGAAAAAAGAAGCATTTCTGTCTTCCGCGTGTTAAGAACCAGACCATTTCGCGAACACCAGGCCGATACCTGAGACACACACACATTAGCTGCAGCACCAAGCTCTTCTAAACTTTCCCCTGATATTGCAGCAGTGGTGTCATCTGCGTACAAAGTTAAGTGGAGATCATAAACAATATCGTTAAGAAAAATTGTAAACAAAACAGGGCCCAATATGCTGCCCTGCGGCACGCCACTCGACATGGCTGAAAATCCAGACATAGTTTTTACCTGCCTGTCGTATCCTGACAGCCTGACTTCTCCCAGACAGGTAGCTTTTTAGCCATATATATGCATTTCCTCTGCCATAATGCTCAATTTTTTTCAATAAAAGGGAATGGTTGACCGCATCAAACGCTTTCGAAATGTCGAAGAACAGCCCGGCGGATTTGGACCCACTATTTATGTAATCCAAGACTGTCAGGTAAGTGCTAAGCACGGCATCCTGAGTTGACAGCTGCGTACGAAAGCCAAATTGGCACGGAGACAGCAAATTGTATCTCTCCAAAAACGACCAGAGTCTTAGCAGAAATGCCTTCTCAAAGATCTTAGAAAAAACCGAAAGCAGCGCAATCGCCCTGTAGTTGTCCATAAGACGTGGATCTCCCTTCTTAAAGAGAGAGACGACAATGGCCGCCTTCAGACGCTCAGCAAAACAACCGATTTCAAATGACAGATTTATAAGGTAAGTTAGTGGAGCCACCACAAGATGAGCAACCCTGCCAAGAAGACTAAATGGTATTTCATCTATTCCTGATGAATTTTTAACTGAAACTAATTTTATGATCTCTAGTACATCGTCCTCTGAGACAGGATATAGAAACATAGAATAGGGATTAGAGCTATTTTTCAATGCACAATTTATATCACAGTTTTTTGTCAGCTACTAAACAGAGTCGACAAAGTGCGCATTGAGACTGTCAGCAATCATATTAGGATCTGTCAGAACGACTCCGTCACCAGACAGAATACTCAGATTTGCCGCCTTGGTGTTCATTTTCCCCACGATGACATTTTCTTTAATTGCTTCCCACATAGCTTTATTTCGGTTTGATGCCTTAGAGATTTAATTTTCATAGTATTTTTTCTTGGCGTCTTTTAACCTAGCACTGTGCTGTTTCTTTAGACTATTATACAACTCATTACACCGCGGATCCATAACCGTATCCAGTAGAAGTGGAAAATCACGAAGCAAACAGCCCTCTCTTACAAGTTCCGCTGATATCCATCTTTTAGGAGCAATCTTGCCGGGCATGGATCTTTTTCTGACAACTGGAAACGCAATCTGAAACAAGGCATCAAACTCAGAGAAAAAAACATCAAATTTTTTTGCCGCCACTGGCTCCCGATAGACCAGGTCCCAGGATGCACTATTCAAAAGATACACAAAATGGGATATATTCTCCTGACTGAATGACCTTTTATACACATATTCAACAGGAGTCTGATCAATACCCGGGATACTATACGATAATAACTGTGTTATGATCTCCTATTATATTTGTCAATGTTTCAGTCTCAACGTCAGCTGAGTGTACATTGCAAAATATGTTATCAATACAAGATGCCGAGGCACCCTGTCTCCGCGAACTCTGATCAAAACAGGCAAAGAAACCGTAAGAAGTCATTAAATCTTGCAACCTCACAACATCCACACTAAATTTATCTAAAAAATTTAAATTATAATCACCACATACAAAAGCAGGAGCTCCCTTGTCATTTAATTGGATAAAAACTTCTTCTAACCTGCCAAAAAGGCATGTTTTATATTGTGGCAGGGCAGATGCACACTTCCGCTTAGTGCGATAAACACAACCTACATTTACCGAAACTTTATTATGTATCACATTTGGAAGGCTGCCTCAAACAATTGTGCGCTCAGAGAAACATTCCTTACATTTAACTCTACAAATTCTAGGTCACTTCTAACTAAAATAACCTAAACCGCAGCCAAATAAACCGAATAATGAATGAATCAACGAATGAATGAAATTACATTAACAATATTTTTAATGTGAGTTTAAAAGTGAATTTTTTTAAGTGATTTAAAAACTCAATTGTACCTAAGAATAAAGTTGTGATAGTTCTTTATTAGTAATATTTTTATATAGCTTGTGGTTTTAAAAACAAGCAAATGAAAGTTTTACTTTTGTTTTGACACTTTGTGCCCTCTTTTAGTTAATATGGGACAGTTTCTGAATGAAGTTGGTGATAAAATTCCATCTTTTTGTGGCATCAAATTTACGTCAACCTTGTTAGATGAAGGTGTTTCGGCAGTAAAAGCTAATGGAGGGAAATATGCAGTATTTTTAGGAGCAGATCAGGTAATTTGAATTATTTGAAATAGAAAATAAAAATTAGTTGTGTATAGCAATCCATTATGAAATGTCTACATTTTGAACAAATATCCTGTTTTAAGATAAAATGTTTTTCGATACCTATAACTACAAGTTTCTATCACAGAATTTTTTCATAATAACATTTGTTAAGCACACTAGGAGTACCGAAATCACTGCAACACATTTTAAAAAACCTGACGCTCGCTGTACTAACCAAATTAGCGTCATCAGATGATGAATAATTCTAAATATCTTATATCTACACCTCTATTTATATTATTCAGCAGGTAGTCGGTCGCTAACGATTTAGGGAGGTTCAACGACACAAAAATTCACATATTTCGAAAATATCTGAATTCTTTTATTATATATCAAACGGGCTTCTGCCGGTATTTCTTGTAAAGTAATCTATCAGTAGACTACCCATAGGCGGCGGAGCCAAGTTCGTACACATTTTATTATTACTATATTTAGCATATATATATATATATATATATATATATATATATATATATATATATATATATATATATATATATATATATATACTTTCGAAAGCGTTTAGCTGTCCTGGTTGTCTAACATTTTTTTATTAATTTTAGATTCTCCTTATTTACGTGGTGATTATTATCTCAAATATGTCGGGCAACTGAAGATCTATCTATAGTACCATATCTTCGTTGTGCTAAATGTTCTTTGAATCTAATTTCAATAGATCTTTTTGTTTGTCCGACGTATTTAAGATCACAATCTTTACAACTTGTTTTATAAATTCCTGACATTTTTTCAGTACTATCCCTGCAAGATTTTAGAGTATGTTTTGTTCAACATGTTGGTTGTAATTGGCTTTTTTTAAAATGCTATCTAGACCCCTCGTGATTTGAGGTTCGAGTGGTAAGCAAACAAAGTTTTTTCGGCTTTCTCTCTTCTAAACGTCGTTGATTCCGCTAACATTTTCCTTATTTTCTATTTCTTAATTAATTTCTCCCCTAGACAAGCAGTGTATCCGTTATATTCGGCCACGTTCTTAATATACCCTAATTCTTTGGTATGTCTATTTTCACTTAAAGAAAAATTAATTGACCTGTTTACTAAAAAAATCACACTGGCCATTTTTGTGCGTACGTATGATGTGAGTCATTCGGAATGTAACTTTGAGTGGTAGTTTCCTTCCTATGTACATCTACAAACGGTAATTTATTATTAATTTCTAATTCGTGGGTAAATTTTATAGAATCAAATTTATTGTTTAATTTGGCAATAAAATCGTCAATGCAATGTTTGTGTTAAGCACTGTGAAAATATCATCCATATAACGAAATCACACTCTAGGAAAATACTCACTTTCACTTTCAAGATCTGTTTCAAATCTAGTCATGAAAAGGTCTGCAATAAATGGTGATAGGGGGTAGTTCAAAAAAGTCATTGTTCAATTGCAAAATATTTTGTTGTATACAAAGGTTCGCTAAAGTTAAATATTCTTTGCAGACCTTTTTATTTATGTTATTTATTTTTAACAACTCTTTTAAATGTGCTAACGTTTGCTTTGTGGGAACGTTAGGAAACAATGAGGTTAGATCAAATGAAGTCAAAACCTCGCCTATAACCAATTTAACCTCTTTAATTTTATTCATAAATTCAAGTGAATTTGTTACTGAAAAACTTTTTTGTTTGACGGGCAAGCCTGTAAACTCATTTGTCAACCACCTTGCCAAATTGTATGTCGAGGAATCTATAGCTGAAACAATATGTCTAATTGATTTTCCTGGTTTATGGATTTTTGGGAGACAGTACTTTTTGGGGACTTTTGGATTTGCATCATGTAACTTTCTTCTTAAGTCTTTTGTTAGACCTTAACATTTGAACCTCGAATCACGAGTGGTCTAGATCCCATTTAAAAAAAAGCCAATTTGCAGCTAACATTTTCGACGAAAAAAACTTTAAGAAACTTGCTAGGTGACCCAAAAGACAAGGTACCGCCAAAATGTCGGGAATTTGTGGAATAAGTTCTAAAGATTGCGATCTTAAATACGCCAGACAAACAAAAAGATCTATTAAAATTAGTTTCAAAGAACATTTAGCACAACTAAGATACAGTACTATAGATAGATCTTCCGTTGTGTGACATATTTGGGATAATAATCATCACTTAAATAAGGATAATCTAAAATTAATTAAAAAAATGCTCGACAACCAGGACAGCTAAACGCTTTCGAAAGTATATATTTTGCTACATATAGCAATAATAAAAAGTGTATGAACTTGCCACCGCCGCCTGTGGGTGATTGATAGATTACTTCACAAGAAATACCGGCGGAAGCACGCCTGAGAGATAATAAAATAATTAAGATATTTCCGCCAAACGAAATATGTTAATTTTTGTGTCGTTGAACCTCTCTAAATCGTTAGTGACCGACTAACTGCAGAAGAAAAAATAGAAGTGTGGATATAAGATATTTAGAATGTTTCATCCTCTGTTGACCCTAACTTGGTTAGTGAAACGGTCATCAGGTTTTTTTTAATGTGTTGTGGTTTGGGTTCTCAAAGTGTGCTTATCAGTGCCCATCACAGGTTCCAATCTTCACTTAGTGAATAATATTTTTGCTCAAAAGGATATATCCAATTACAGGACAAACAATAATGAGAATGTTCTGATTATAAATTAGGAATTTTCCAAAATATGTAATAAATAAACTGTATGAAAGACTAGATGCATTCTCGCAACATCTAATCTTACATACTTTGTCCCTATATTGGGGTAGAAATGGGCCAGTGCTGACAATTTTATAAATTGTTAGTTAGTTGTATACAGTCTCTATTTTTTTAACACTTTGTGTTATTTGGAGCTGGCGTGACAACATACTACTTGGTTCCGCAACTAGGTGGTGGCACGTCCACCACTCACTGTGTATTTTAAACTGTATGAATTAGATACAAATAGGCAAAAGTCAAGTTACATCAAATAGCAACAGTTATAATGAACTTAATAATTAAACATGATTAGAGCAATGCGGCAGCAGTTCTTTTTGTGTCACTACTAAAATTCACACAAGCAAAAATAATTCACAATTAGGTTTTGCTTTCATACACACTGTGGAAAATCCAAATGGAAAAAATTCAGTATCTCACTTATTGTGGAAGATATTCATAAAAAATCCCCAAACACGTTATTTTTGATTAAAAAATGACGTCCTGTAACGTGAAAACTTTACCTTTATCTTCAACCCCGATTCAAGTGACAGTTCAATGTTGCAAAGCCCATATTTTTAAATAGGAAGTAGGGGCGTGTGATATCTCATTTGAAAGATCTCATTTTCCATTCAAAAATGCTATGGTTTTAAGCTTTATTGCAAAATTAACTCCCAAAAAAAGTTCAGGGCGCAGCGAGTGCGTTATGGTAGTGAATTTTTATTAAATGCTTCAAACTTCAATAACTCAATTTTATATAAACTTAGAAAGTTAAATTTTGGTATGTAGTAAGGTATTTCCGAAGGAAAGCTATTCACCAAATTTCTTTGAAGTAACTTTGTAATATTCGGAGAAAAATTTTTTGTCGAAAGAAAATTTAATTATTATTTTTTTATTTATTTATTTATAATTTAAGTGCTTTAACAGCTAAGGTCATTGACACTAACGACACTTTAAATAATTACATAACAAAATTATATATAAAAAGAGGAACTAATAAATACACTTAAATACTATTATATAAATTAGACTGTCTTAAAAATCTAAGTAAACAGTTTACATTCGTAAAATTTAGACCTAAATTATCAGACAAGTTTCTTTCACCAAAATTTTCAAATCGTTGATAGGCATATAAGGGACATTCCAATAGTAAGTGAAAAATTGAAGTTGGTCGGTCACAGAGCTCACAATAAGGGCGTTGTTGTTGATTTAAGAGATAACCATGTGTATGTAGAGAGTGGCCAATTCGGAGTCTTCTGATAATCACTTCTTCCCTACGATATAAATCTGGAAGTTTCTTGATTGCCACAGTTGGTTCAATGTCTCGCAGTGTGTTGCTTAGCGAAGACCAATGGATTTGCCATTTCTGTCTATAAAAATTTGTTATCTGTGCAGAAACGTCTGAGTAAAGTTGAAGAGGAATTACAGTATCGATTAAGACAGCATTTCTGGCACATTCGTCTGCATTTTCATTTCCGGTAATGCCACAGTGTGATGGGACAAATATAAGTCTGATAAATTTGCCAGATTGCAAGGCACAATGAATAGATTCTTGTACTTGGATTACAAGATGGTCCTTTGGGTAAAGGTTTGTGAGTGATATAATCGACGAAAGAGAATCAGTGCATATTAAGGCGTTATTGAAATGAGAGTTGACGAATGTGTTAGTTGCTTTCATTATGGCATATAGTTCTGCTGTATAGTTACTACATATTGACAGTAAGTGATATGCTTCTTCCTTTAGTGCAGAAGTGATACTACGTCCGACACCAATTTCACTTTTTAATCCATCAGTGTAAAGAATTATATCATATTGATATCTAGAGATAATCTCTTGAAATAATCTATTGACACATTCAGCTGGTAATACATTCGATTTATGCGATAAAAAAGTCGTGTCAGTAGGTGGAAAAACAATATTCGATGGAGAAATAGCAACATTGCATATATCATTTGTCAGATCTGGATTGAAAATATGATTTAGCTTTTTTATATGTAAAGAAAATGGTAGCTGTGCTGAAACGTTCGCATTATAGAATCTGTTGAAGTTGGTCTATGCCAAGAATTTGTAGACTGGATTATTTGGGTTTGCTGATATCTTAGCGGCATATTTTAAGAGTAATTCCTCTCTTCTTAACTTAATTGGAGGCTCGTTACATTCTCGGTAAATACTTTCCACTGGACTTGTTTGAAGAGCACCTGTGACTATTGTAAGTGCATGATTTACAATAATGTCTAGTGGTTTTAAGGTTGATTTGCTTGCGGAAATATAAATAGCTGAGCAATAGTCAATTTTTGATCTTATCAGTAATCTGAAAATACTTAGCAAGACTGATTCATGAGCACCCCAGTTATAGTGTCCAAGAGTTTTCAAAATGTTTAGTCTAATAATACAATCAGCTTTGAGTACATTTATGTGAGCTTTCCAGTTAAGCTTTGAATCAGAGGTTATTCCTAGAAATTTGTGCTTTGTAACCTCTTGTAGAACCATTCCCCGTAGCTTGAGAGTGTGAGTAACTAAAATATTTTTCTTTTTCGAAAAAAATCATAAACTTTGATTTGGAACAGGAAAAGTTCAATCCATTGTTATCAGACCATTTCTCCAATTTATCGATAGTCTTTTGAATTAGATTACATGTTGATAAGCTATTGAATAACTCAATTTTCTATAAACTTAGAAAGTTGAATTTTGGTACGTAGTAAGGTCTCTCGCAAGGCAACATATCTAGTCAATTTCATTGAAACAGCTTTGTAATTTTCGGAGAAAAAAAAATTTTTCGCAAGAAAACTCTACATTTTCCTGGAAAACCGTGTCCGATTTTCCTGGCTAACGAACTCATCCAAGCCATATATATATATATATATATATATATATATATATATATATATATATATATATATATATATATATATATATATATATATATATATATATATACATACAAAAATTGAAACTGACCCCGGATATGGGTTCTAGGGGTCCTAGTTTGCGCTCATTTGAAAAATTTTTGGGTCCTAGTTCGCGCTCATTTGAAAAATTTTTGCAGTCTCACCATTTTTTAATAAAAATTCACTAAAAAAAACAAACTCATCTGATTGACGAACTTCACTACAACACACTTAAAAACTAATCGCGTTTCATTCTTGATAATGAGAAAAAATAGTGCTCCAAATTGAATCATAACTTCCACATGGCTGTGATAATGTATTCTTTCAGAAAGACATTCTCATGGAATTAATTTTTTAGGGCCCATGACTTGACCACAAAGAAAATATTTGTATTTCCGTACCTATAAACTTTTGAAACGTTATATTACTAGAGTTTTATTCAAAAAATGTAAATTTTCACCAAATCACCCCTTATTTGTTCCCTAATCTCTGAAGCGATCTTACCCAAAAACAATTCGAAGCGTTCCTTTGTCAGGTGCTAACTGGATATCAAATTTGATGATGATATCTCAATTTGTTCGGAAGTTATTGCGCCTCTTAACAGACAGACGTACATGCCGACAGACAAAAAAAAATCGTTTCAGAATCAAGTTTTCTATATGTTTTGAGCCTTTTAACGCCGTTTTAGCAAAAAAAATTCGAAACAAAAATGTCTTCTAACGTTAAACAACGTCCGAGGTGTGCTTGACCTAATCGCAATTGTTATTCTTGTTTTTAAGTCAGTTAAATCACATGGTTTAGTTTTGTGATTCACATATCCCCATAAGAAGAACTTCAATAGCGTAATATCGGGTGATCTTGCTGGCCATTCTAACTATCTTTGCCTGAACCATATCACATTTGCTGGAACTTGTGGGTCTGCACGATCAGGATATAAATTTGCCAAAATTGACACAACATTTTGGAGCAGTGCTAAATAATTATCTCCATTTAAATTGGCATCAATGAAAAGGGACCAATCACATGGTTTCCAAATATTCCTGCCCAGACATTAACTTTTTCAGGGTGTTGCGTATGTTTTTCTCTCATCCAGTGTGGCTTTTCTTTAGACCAGCAGCAGCAATTTTGACGATTAGCATTGCAGTGAAGTGAAAACTGCACTCATCAGAAAAGAAAACATGTTCTAGTTGGATAACATTGTTATCTAACATTTCTATAATAAAAAGACATTCTTCTATCAAAATCGTCCTCCATGAGCTCCCGAGTTTGTATCAATTTATATAGGGCTGCATTTTATTTTATTTTAATACTCTAATAATTGATGAAAGGCTAACATCCAATGTTGTCGACTCGAAATATGTGGGTTCCCCTCAAGATCAAAATTTGGTGTCATTACTCAGTACATAGAAGGTTTTTTTGTATCTGCCTTACAAGTCCAAGTTTGATAAACTGCTTTTCAATTTTTCATGAAATGGGCGAGCCACTTCAATCTGTGATCATGTTTTCTCTCTGTAACCAATCGTCTGTAGATTTGTTATTTTATGCATTTCTGTTAAATAAAACATGTTTGCAGTTAACAACTGACAACTACTGTCATGCTGTTACAGTCACACAGTAAATTCCTAAGGCATTTGAAATAAAATTAACACTGCCAACCATAAATAATGTTGATAATTTTTATGTCTTCTTTTTACTTGATGCCGTCCAAAGAGGAGCCTGAAATTGTTTTCACTTGCTTTCCCATTATCAAGAATGAAACATGATTAGTTATTAGTGAATTTTCTTTATAAAAAAAATCACTAATGGGGAGATCCCGACTTTTGAATTTTGAAAAAATTTCTTCAAATGAGCGCTATTTAGGACCCCTGGAACCCAAATCCGAGGTCGGTTTCAGACTTTATATGTTTATATATATATATATATATATATATATATATATATATATATATATATATATATATATATATATATATATATATATATATATGTATATATATATATATATATATATATATATATATATATATATATATATATATATATATATATATATAGACTAAAAAAATAATGGACCGATTTTGATAAAACTTGGTGAGTACCTTCGTTTCGCAAGTGGCTTGGATAAGTTCGTTAGCCAGGAAAATCCGCCGAGGTTTTCCCGGCTTTCAAAAAAAATCGAACAAAATTTATATCTCCGGAATTAACAAAGTAAGGGCAACCAATTTTCATACGCGGGTTTATATCACATTACCTACCAAATTTAGCTCTGTAGGTTAAGAGACAAAAAAGTTACAGGCATTTAAAGAAAAATAAATTTGGGTTTTCCTCAAAACGTCAAAAGTCGCGATTTTAAACGTCAAAATTGGTAATATTTAAGCAATGAACCTGAAACTAATATGAGCTATGGGAGGAAAATGTCTCGAAAATAGTGTTTTACAAAGCCTGAAGTCTTAGTTTCAATCGTCATTGTTGTTCATTTTACTAAAATATTCCCAGAAAATTCATTTCAAATAGACCCTTTCTCTGATGCTTTGGCAGTAGCGTTAGCTATAGAGTTTATCGGTTAATAGTATATCATTTTTGTCGAATTTTCGTAAAAAATCTTTAAAGCTCAATATATCAGTCATTATGCAATATACGAAAAAATATGTATACATTAATTATAGGGTGTCCTGAGCTAAATCTTAAAAAAATATTTCTACAATTACAGGTGCCCATAAGTCGTTGGTGATTCAAATTCTCTTTTTTAGTGAATTTTCTTTAAAAAATTCACTAATGGGGAGATCCGTGTTCATGTATATATATATATATATATATATATATATATATATATATATATATATATATATATATATATATATATATATATATATATATATATCGTACCGTTAAAAAAGAATTTTAAAGATTTTAATCAAATTTGGTGAGTACCTTCCTTTTGAAAGTGGCTTGGATACGTTCGTTAGCCAGGAAGATCGGACCAGGTTTTTCCGGAAAATTTTGTGTTTTCTTTCTAAAAAAAATCTTATTTCCGGAAATAACAAAGTGAGGGCAACCAAATTTGGTACGCGTATTTATATTATAAAGAGTGAACCATGTACCAAAATTTAGGTCTCTAAGTTTAAGGACAAAAAAGTTCGGGCAGCTAAAGCAACAAATTTTGGAGTTATCCTCAAAACGTCAAACTCGCAATTTAAAACGTCAAACTCGCCATTTAAAATGTGAAAATTGGCAATGTTTAGGCAAAGAACGTGAAACAAATACGGATTGTGAAAAAAAAAATGTTGAAAGAAGAGCGTTCTGCGAACCCTTAAGTTTCAGATTCAACCGTCATTGCCCTTCATTTTACTAAAATATTTACAGAAAATTCATTTCAAATAGACCCTTTCTCTGATGCTTTGGCTGTCGGTTTAGTTAAGTTGATGCTTTCGCTGTAGGTTTAGTAAAGCTTATGGTTTAACGGTCTATAATTTTTAGCTTATTTTCGTAGAACAAATTCGTTACTGCATTTTAGCATTTTTTATCGAAATATGATGTATGTTTGTAAGAAAAAATCTGGACGCAGTAAGTGCGTTTTGGTAGCAAATTTTCATTAAATCCTCCAAAATTTCAATAACTCAATTTGATATTAACGTAAGTTTTGTTGGTTAGGAAACCAACATTTAGCTTTATTTGCGGAAAATTTTTGTATGAACGCAGCAAGGGCGCTTTGGTTGCGAATTTTCATTAAATGTTTCAAATTTCAATAACTCAATTTGCTATTAACCTAAGGTTCATTGGCTAGGAGACCAGTTTTCTCAGAAACATTTATAGTTTATTTTCAGAAAATTTTTGTTCATTTTCAAATAATTATTTTGATAAAATATGGTACATTGTTCCTACTATATAGGTTATACCGGTAACCAAATTGATGCCTGCTCGCTTTAAAGCGATATATTTGTAGTTAAAAACATTTTTATGAAAATTTACTTCCATAACGCACTTGCTGCGCTGAGAGTTTTAAATTTTTTAGTTTGTTGTAGGCATGTTTGTCAATCAGATGAACGTATTTTTTACTGTTAATTTTTGCAATAAATTTCATAGCATTTTTGAATAGAGAATGAAGGGATCTTTCAAAAATGGGGCATCACAAGCTCCTACCCCTTATTTAAAAATTTTGGAGTTGCAACTGTCACTCAAGGGGGTTGAATGCACGGGTGAAGGTTCTATCTTGCAGTTGTCAATTTCAATATAAAATTGAGGTGTTTCGAGATTTTTATAAATACAATACAATAATTGATATACTGCATGTATTCCATTTGGGTGTTCTACACACAGTTTGATTTTATATTGTTATTCATATTGGTCTGAGTTTTTATAATGTGTTAGGTTTTTTTTATATAAAATAAGTACTTCGTAATTGTAATATTAAAAAATCAACAGGTTAGTTCTAATAACATGATAAAATATAATGGCTTCAATAAAAGTAGAGGGAAAGCTTATACATATCAAAATAAGACAAAAATATGAAGCAACATGATTTAACTGCATGCCTGATTTTGTCCATACTGTATAACATAATAAACCTGTAGTGTTATGTTTATTATTTATTAATATACTATAATTAATAATAAATTTATGCCAAGTGAACTTTGATTTAACTATTTCATTTTTAACAAAAAACTATTCTTTATTGTAGATAATGGCAGGAGCATATGCTTTAGGATTCGATTCTGCCATAGCAACATCACTTAATTTGTATCCAAAATTAAACATAGAAATACTTGAGTCTGTAATAAAGAATTCAGACATACAGAAAGCACAAGGAAAGCAAAATTTGTTGAATGACCTCATAAGTGCAATAACTAAGAATGGTAAGATTTTTATCATTTATCATTATAACAATAGAGCCTTCTATTAAAGTACAATTTGGAGAACCCAATTCATCACAATACAGTTTTTAGACTTGACGATGGTTTCGCTAGCAAAGCTAGCGTCATAAACTTTGTATTCATCTCTCTAATGGCGCTAACTTCGTTAGCGAAACGATCATCAGGTCTTAAAACTGTATTGTGATGAATTGGGTTCTCCAAATTGTACTTGTTAGTGCTCATCACAGGTTCCAATGTTCACTCATTGACATAGTCTTCATTGAAATCTATACACAAAGTTGGCCATGCACACAAGTCCATAGGACGCAGTTAATTTTTCACGTAATTCCTGTTAAATGCAGTATTGACAAAAAGAAACCAAATGAGTATAGAGTCTGAGTAAAGTTTATACAAGTCTACAAAATGTTTGTATTGAATAGGTTTCTTTTCCAGTTTGTACAGCATTGCTCAAATACCTTTCCACCAGAAAACTCATGTACTACGTGGTAAGATACCTTGTGTAAATCAAGTGACAGTGCAAACAACTATCTGCATTGATAGATGAATCTGTGTAAAATACGAGCGAATTTTTGTGAAATTCCGAATCTAGAACACAAAATTAGTCCACTAAGCTAGTGGTGGGATATATTTCACGAACTGTGATTTAATCATGGATATCAAAAAATCACTGGTAGTGACTGTTATCGCAGCCAACGAAAAACTGTGAAATCGTGATCACGACATTTCATTTGCTTCAGACTGCGATGCGAACTGCGTTTGCATCTGCGTTTGCGTATTCTGTCTGTGTAGGTCTGTAGGTTACCATAAAGCTGTGATTGTGATTATTTTGATAAAGATTTGTGTTTGTTTACCACAAAAGTTTGATATGGTAACAGTCTACTTTTTCAATTTTACAAATATTGAATTAAAATTTCAAACGTTTTCTATTTACTTGCTCATTTGATTTTACAAAATTCGTTTTAACTGATTATGGCGAAAACATTCTGGTCTCAAAATATATTTTGCTTTCATATTCTGTGCTTCCGTTAGGTTAAAACATAAAATTATTAATTAGGGTAGACACTACTTATTTTGCTCTCAGATCTCCAATATTTACACTGTACAAACAATAAAGTAACATGAACAGGACAAATACGTTATTGTTATTATGTTTTAGGTATCTGTCACTAATCACTATTATGCCTATGCCCGATATGTAATAAGGTGATATTGATATGCGGATTTCTGTTCTGTGGTGATTTTACAGTTGTGTTATAAACTGTGATCACGTCACGTTTTTTAGTCACTGATATTAAAAAGTCGCAATCACGATTCACAGTGATATCATAAAATAGCGATATTGCTCATGACTACACTAAGCATTCTCCAATTTTACTAATACGCTTTATTTAACAAAACATACATTAGTAATTCAGCCACAATAAACACAAATTTTACAAGTGACAGTTCTAAAAAAAGCAAATAAACAGCCTTCAAACCAACCATATACAGTAGTAGTAGCAGTGGTGGGGAGGCCAACGCCAAGCAAGTAGGCCACCATGGGCCCTTTTTGCCAACCCCACAACCATGCTCTACTCCTCCTCGGTTTCGTCGCCAAACCATCTCGACCTCTAGATGAAGGCCGTGACGGTCTTCAATTGGACGGTACTTACCTGATTCCTCTGCAGAGTCCTCGATCCGAACAATTCTGCTCGAAGACTCCCAAAGACTTCGCATTCGCACAGGTAGTGGTAGGACGTTTCCTCATCCTCGCCGCATTCCTGGCAAATGGGATCCCTCTCTACGCCTATCAATGTGAGGTGTCTTCTAAGGGTGCAGTGGCCTGTGAGCACCCCAAGGATGCGGCGAAGCGTAGGTCGATTCCTTCCCAGTATCCAGACAGCTTTATCTGTGTCCGGCCCCTTCACAAAGTCCCTTGCCTGCCTGCAGCCACCAACCGACCCCCACTGCCTCTTCATTGCTTCCTCGGTCCACATGTCTAAGGCGACAGAGACCGTCTTCCTACTTATACCTATCGCCGGCTCCGGGCCACAGAACGGCCGCCGGGAACCGAGCCTTGCGAGATTATTCGCCACCTCATTCCCCGCTACGCCACAGTGTTCCGGAACCCACACTAGTTGTACCTCCTTTGTCCTGGCTAGTCCTTTGAGGGCGTCAGCGCACTCCTGAACCAGTGTAGACCTGATTCTGGCTGCACAGACTGCCTGGCTATCCGAACAGATGTACACACATTTGTCGGGACTCCTCTTCACATCCTGCCTATTGGCCACAGACAGGATAGCGTACACCTCTGTTTTGAATGCCGTGGTATATGCGCCAAGAGCATAGCTCTCGCGCACCCCCAGGCCCTAGATGTATATTCCTGGCCCGGAGGATTGTTGGTCCTCCAACCGTGATCCGTCGGTGAAACAGACCAGGCTTGCGGGCTGGAATTCAACCTCATTTTCCCTCCACTGATCCCTACTGGGGATCCTGAGGGTGTATGGCCTAGGCAACCTAATATCATCATCAGCATCCCGCATATTTATGGCGGAAATCGGAATCTCCTTTTCCACCTCCTTGGCGACTCTCGCATGCCCTATTACTGCTCCCTCTCCGCACCGCACCAGTTTCTTGCGTCTTGCATTCTGAGATGCGACGCCATCGCCTCCCTCCTGACACAGATGGGAAGCGGTGGCAGCATCAACAGGACCTCTAGCGCGGCTGAGGGTGTCGTCCTCATAGCGCCTGTGATACCCAGGATTGCCAGCCTTTGGAGTTTGGCCAGCTTCCTGTTGGTAGTTTGGTTCATACTGCACCACCAGACCAACGCCCCATAGAGGATTCTCGGCCTGACGATCGCAGTGTAGATCCAGTGAAGGATCCGAGGATTAACTCCCCAGATCCTCCCTATCACTCGACGCAGCTGCCAGAGGGTCGCTACTCCCTTCCTTACAACCCGTTCTATTTGCGACCCCATGTTAGTTTGGAGTCCAGGATCACCCCCAGATATTTGACTTCCCGCCCTAAAGCTAAAGGTTTTCCAAACATCATGGGCGCCCTAAACCCCTCTACCTTCCTCTTCTTGGTAAATAGGATCATCTCCGTCTTTGCCGGGTTTACGGAGAGTCCTAGCGCGTGCTGACCTTTATGAAAGGTGTGATCCTTTGGGATCTCTCCCAACATAAACCTATCTACTATCTTTTCTAATGCATTAAGCAGGAATGATGTAAGGCTGATTAGCCTGTACGCCTTGGCCAGCGTGTAGTCCCCCTTTCCGGCTTGGGAATGAGTGGATCTTAATGCATGGCCTCTGGCTTAATTAAAGGTTTGACATTTCAATGCCAGGCATATATTGACATCCCTGTCGAAGTGTGACATTTGCAAGTCAGATAGTAATCAGTCTGTAATTCTAATTCGTTTTACTAATATTCTTTATATTTAACAAAACATACAGTAGTAATTCAGCCACAGTAATGCTAGATATATATCGACACCCCTGTCACAGTGGGACATTTCTAAGTTGGCTAATTATCAGCCTGCACGAGCTTAAGTAAAGGTTTACACACTATGAGTTGGAAATGGATAGTTGAGCAGAGAGCGGTAATTAAGCATCTACGAAGAAGGTCTATTAGTCCAACTCAAATTCACAAAGACTTGGTAGAAATATTGGTGGAATCTACTGTATCTTCTGACAGGGCCAATCATTGATACCAGGAATTCAGATGTGGTAGAACTTCTTGCGAAGATGAACATGCCAGTGGCTCTCACATAAAATTCACTACTCAAGAAAATGTTGAGAAAGTCCAGCATGTTGTACTGCATAATATCGCATTAGAATCAGGCATATATCAAAACGGGACACAATAGATCCCAAAGGTCGATGGTGCCCCAAATCTAAATGTACCATACAGTATATCAGATCCTATTAAAACAACTTGATATAAAAATCTGCAAAATTGGTTCCACGAATGTTAACAAATGATTTTAAAAAAAGGCTGGAAGCAGCAAGTGCGTTATGGAAGTGAATTTTCATTAAAATGTTTTTAATAGCAAATGCGAGCACGCATCAATCTGATTACCGGTATAGCCTATGTAGTAGAAACAATGTACTATATTTTATCAAAATTACTTATTGTTTGAAAATGTACAAAAATTTTCCGAAACTAAACCTAAATGTTGGTTTCCTAGCCAACAAACCTTACGTTAATAGCAAGTTGAGTTATGAAATTTGAAGGATGTAGTGAAAATCGCTACCAAAACGCACTTACTGCGCCCAGATTTTTTTCTTACAAACATGCATCATATATCGATAAAAAATGCAAAAATGCATTAACGAATTTGTTCTACGAAAATTAGCTAAAACTTATAGACCGTTAAACCATAAACTTCACTAAACCTACAGCGAAGGCATCTATTTGAAATGAATTTTCTGTAAATATTTTAGTAAAATGAAGGGCAATGACGGCTGAAGCTGAAACTTAATGGTTCGCAGAACACTCTTCTTACAACATTTTCTTTTCACAATCCGTATTTGTTTCACGTTCTTTGTCTAAACATTGCCAATTTTGATGTTTCAAATTGCGACTGACGTTTTGAGGAAAACTCCATTTTTTTTCTTTAACTGCTCTTAACTTTTTTGTCTTTCAACAAGACCTTAATTTTGGTACATGGTTCACTCTTTATAATGCAAATACGTGTACGAAATTTGGTTGCCCTTACTTTGTTATTTCCGGAGATATAATTTTGTTTAGAAAGAAAACACAAAATTTTCCAAGAAAACCTGGGCCGATTTTCCTGGCTAACGAACTTATCCAAGCCACTGTATAAGGAAGGTACTCACCAAATTTGATCAACATCGGCCCATTATTTTTTGAGTTATCGGTGTGATATATATATATATATATATATATATATATATATATATATATATATATATATATATATATATATATATATATATATATATATATATATATATAATATATATATAATATATATATATATATATATATATATATATATATATATATATATATAAACATATAAAAATTCAGACTGACCCCAGATATGTGTTCTAGGGGACCTAATTAGCGCTCATTTGAAGAATTTTTTTCAAATTCAAAAGACGGGATATCCTTTTTTAAGAAAATTCACTAAAACTGAAGTT
Source organism: Tillus elongatus (assembly GCA_964006375.1). Taxonomy (NCBI): domain Eukaryota; kingdom Metazoa; phylum Arthropoda; class Insecta; order Coleoptera; family Cleridae; genus Tillus; species Tillus elongatus. Next base: position 129,348,201 of record OZ023264.1, read on the forward strand.
TAATATTCAGTATGAACCTATGAACCCATCCGTATACATACATATGTTCGACCATAGAGTAATATGTGTTTTACATTGACATGATTGTATTACCTGTTACACTGGGAATCAATCCTACTGTTTAATTAGACGAGCGTCTCGCGACAGACTTGGATGAGTTTTTTGTCGTTTTAACAAAATAAAAGACCTGTTTAACGTGATGTTAGAAAAAATCCTACCAACTGACTTTTCTGACTTGCCCTGACATCAGTTCGCCTAAATAAAAGCTAAAAGGAGAAGGAAAATCAACCCTGTCATATATCAAGGTTATGTGAGCATAATGAACGTTTTCTTTCCCTTTTAACTTCTTTTAGCTTTTGATTAGGCAAACTGATGTCAGGGCAGGTCAGCTGTGAGGATTGTGTGTACACAGCACAGTCAGGGAGGTCTTCTATTTCGTTGAAACGACAAAAAACTCATCAAAGTTTTTACTGTCGCGAGACGCTCGTCTAATAGAAAAAAGCATTGTTTAATCTATTAGTCACATATTATACGTACATTTTATCTTTCTGCTCTCCTTGTTTATATGCACTTTAACTATGCCAAATCTCACACTGCTTCGTGCGCGCAATGTGCTTAACAAGGGGTAGGTACAAAGTTTTTCTTCATGTATTATAACCCTATAGTTGAAACCACAGCTAAAGCATCAGTAAAAGGGTCTATTTGAAATTCATTTTCTGCAAATATTTAAGTAAAATGAAGGATAATGGTGGCTGAAGCTGAAACTTAAGGCTTTATAGAACACACTTCTTGCAAAATTTCTGCTACATCACCCGTAATGTTAGTTTCAAGTTCTTTGTTTAGAACATGTCAATTTTGACGTTTTGAATTGTGATTTTTTTACGTTTTAAGAAGAAAAACTAGAATGCTTATAACTTCTTTTGCTTGTAACGTAGGGATCCAAATTTTGGTACATGGCTTTATTTTTACCTGCGTGCCAAATTTAGTTACCATAGCTTTGTTATTTCCGGAGATATAAATTTTTCCGAAAGAAAACACATAATTTTCCGTAAAAAACTAGTTCGATTTCGCTGGCTAATGAAACTTATCCAAGCGACTCGCGAAAGGAAGGTATTCACCAAATTTTGTCACAATCGGTGTATTATTTTTTGTTATTGGTGTGACATAAATATATATATATATATATATATATATATATATATATATATATATATATATATATATATATATATATATATATATATATATATATATATATATATATATATATATATATACATATATATATATATATATATATATATATACATATATATATATATATATATATATATATATATATATATATATATATATATATAAACATATAAACAAAGTCTGAAACTGACCTCGGATTTGTTTTCCAGTGATCCTAAATGGCGCTCCTTTGAAGAATTTTTTTTATAAATTCAAAAGTCGCGATCTCATTAGTGAATTTTTTTAAAGAAAATTCACTTAAAAAACTTGTTTTGGCTGGTTATTTTTGAAAAAAGGCTTCGCGATGAATAGTCACTATGCCAATTGGATAAATAAATTATGTGCAGCCATAAAAGAAAAAATATCATGGAAAGTTAAGAAACCGAGCCACAAGTTAGTTATCGTGATATCTGCCAGCATTGGGTTTCGACTATTACAGCATCCGCTTGATTCGCCAGATCTGGCACCAAGCGACTGCAGACTGTTTTCAAAACTCAAATAATACTTTAGGGGAAGAGATTTTCTATGTATATAATGAAGTCAGAGGTGGCTGTAAATGAGTGCTTTGGAAAAATCAGGGAAGCATTTTATTTAGAAGCTGTAAAAATTTTAAGGCATCATTGGGAAAAGTGTGTTAGAGTTAGGGTTGATTACGTTGGAAATAACTGTAACGTTTTATTATATAGATCAGAGGCGGGATAGAAGGATTCGCCCTCGTATTAGTCAAACTAAAATAAACACTTAATATAATACTTCTGTATGTTTTAGGTAAATGGGTCCCAACTATGAAAGCTGCCATGAATATAATAACTCCTTTCAATGTTGGCAGTGTTAGGCCACCATTGACTAACCTAACAAACGATCAGATTGCTGAAATGAAAAAGGATCTCGAAGCTCTAAAATAAGAATTGTCAAAAGAAATAATGTACCTACTTTTTATTGTTACATATTTTGCTATAAGACTTAAATCATGCAAAAAATTTAATACAAATTTATATTTTATTCTTAAGTGATTTGTTTAAAGTGGTAGAAATATATGCATTGTTATTAGAATGTTATTTATCTTTGTTTCCCACAGTTATCTGTTAAAGGATGATTCAGAACACACTAATAGATAGTACCGAAGAAAACTGCTAAGGTTGTATGGATATAAGAAATGACTAAGAGACAAGAGACTACCAAAAAATTATGGGAATCGAAACCTGAGGAAAATAGAAGAGAAACAAAACTAAGAAGCTAGGAACACAAAATTTAGGCAGCAATGAAGAAGAAAAAAGTGACAGGCTCAGTTGGATAGACAAAGAGACTTGAAGGGAAGGATATGGTAAAGAATTAGATATTACAAAAAAATGTTAGTATAGAAAAGCTGGCATAAATAAAATCTTTGGTACCAAAAAATCCAAAATAGGTTTCCCAATATTGTGACTGTACTTATCGGTAGACAATTATTGTTGTAGTTATGAAGTTCTGAATAATCTACATTTTGGACAAAAAATTCCTTAACTTGTAAGGTATGTGTGAAAGATGACAGCGTTCACCTATCTAGTAATGTTCTCCTGTTGACTAAGTTTGATATTGACAATGTAAGCACAGACGAAAGTTAACATCTATAATTTATTTACAAGCTAGTTGAGAGCCTGATTGACTATTCTGATCTGTTAGCATAGCTGAGGTTTTATATTTTAAGACTTTCAAGGCTGAATGCAGTATTTCACAGATCAGAAGATGCCCATTTATGCTATGTGAGAATTTCAAGACTAACCCATTTTTACTTCCACATTGTCAATATGTGTGGAAGTATGGCATCGGCATACCGAACCCGAGGGCCTGCATTTTTGTCAGGGAAGGGATAGAGGAGAAACTCTAATGAACTCCTTTAATGAATTTCTGTTCCAGGGACCTGGCAATAATCAAAATCCGATGTGGAGGAGCGGATGGGCTGAGGGACATTACTGTCGCGTCAGCCTATCTGCCAGGGGACAGCACGGACCCTCCTTCACCCAACGAATTGGAGCAGCTGATGGTGGGTAGCAGAGCAGGTGGATGGCAGATCATCATCGGCATGGATGCGAATGGGCACCATGAGTTGTGGGGTAGCTCGGACACAAACTCTAGGGGTGAGGCATTTTTACAATTCTTTATGAAATTTAATTTAGACATATTGAATAGAGGTAATAAACCGACCTTCGTCACAATACGGCGTGAGGAAGTTTTAGATGTAACAGTTTCCACCCAGTTTCTGGGTGACTTTGTTGAGAGCTGGGCTGAGTCTGGGGAAGTGAGTAGCTCAGACCACGGATACACCCGGTTTGAAAGCGCCAAGTTGAAAGACAAACGGTATGGTACCGGGACCCCCGCAAGGCGGACTGGGAAGCCTGCAGGTCAGACCTAGCAGTGAAACTGCGGAGGATTAAGAGTACCATAGACAATTCAATAGACCTCGAGGTTGCAGCAGTCCAATTGCGAGACGCAATCACCCCGGCCTATAACGCCAACTGCCCCCTGAAAATGAGGGTGTCCACCAGGAACGTCCCGTGGTGGAACGACGACCTCAGGCAAAGGAGGACGCAGGTTCGTAAGCTGTTTAACGTGGCCAAAAGGTCGGGAGCATGGAATGAATATAGACAGGCCCTAACGACCTATAACAAAAGACCGAGGGACGCCAAGAAGGAGTCGTGGAGGAGGCACTGCAAGGAAGAGGAAAACACGTCCGAGAGTGCTCGACTACACAAGATCCTGTCCAAGGGCCCTCAGACTAACATAGGCTCCCTTAGAACATCCACGGGAGGCTTTACAAGCTTAGCAGAACCATTTATGGGACCAGAACCGGCTCTGGGCGTGACAAAGAGCACTGCCAGGGGAGCCATTAAGTCCTGGGTCAGAAACCAACACAAGGTGGACTGTCCAGGGCTCAGACATGGGAAGTCAATAATTGACGGACCCAGTTCAAAGAGAGCTGTGGAGCTGCTAAATCTTAACAGAGGACAGCTCAGAAACACAACAGGTCTCTTGACGGGACACATGGCCGTCAAGAAACACCTGCATAAAATGGGGTGGTTCGAAGAGGACCTCGCATGCAGACTCTGCAGCGAGGGGGAGGAATCAGCTCAGCACATCTTGTGCGAGTGTAAAGCTCTGGACCGCAAAAGACAACTGATCTACAGTCAGTCTAGACTGGAGACAGAGCAATATAAAACTTCACCCTACCAATCGCTGTGCAGACTAGTTCAAGGCACAGTGATTTTGGAATGGGTGGAGTAAGACTAAGGGTATGCACAATCAACCAAAGGTTGCAGTGCTATCAGGGCGGCAAGGCTGCGGACGAGCCCTGAGGGGAAAAAAATGGCATCGGCAACAAAACCTTCAAAAAATTGTTTCGCTTAAACATTGTAGAAAGTGCCCAAACATATAGAAAACATGATTTGGAAATTAATTTTTTTTCTCTGTAATCACGATAACTTTAGAACGAATTGAGATATCTTCAAATTTGGTATACAGTTAGCATTCAACAAACGGCTCGTAGTGTTTTTGAGTAAAATCGCTCCAGGGGGTAGGGGATGAATGGAGGGCGATTTGGTGAAAATTGTTATTTTTTCGTTAAAACACGAGTAATATAACGTTTTAGTGTTTGTTTATCAGAAATCTTTCAATTTCATCAAACATTTGGTATTCTGTGCTGAAATTAAATTAGGGGTTGAATGTGTAAGGGTGGAATATCTAGCAGGAATTTAATTTTTTTTTGCTATAACGGCGTTAAGTCTAAAAACATATAGAAAACTTGAAATTTTCTTGTCTGTTAATCGGTCAGCCTGTACGTCTGTCTGTTATTAGGCGCAATAACTTTCGAACGAATTGAGATATCATCTTCAAATTTGGTATTCAGTTAGCATCCGACAAAGGAACGTTTCGAATTGTTTTTGGGTAAGATCGCTTCAGGAGGTAGGGGATAACTGATGGTTTTTTATACCTTCCAAAAAATAAGATTTGTCGAGGTCCTCAAAATAGGTATTTGTTTGTGAGATGATTTCATCACTGGAGTCAAATCTCTTTCCGCCAATCCATTTCTTTAAGTTTGGAAACAAGAAATAGTCACTCGGGGCTAAATCCGGAGAATAGGGCGGATGAGGGAGAAATTCGTAGCCCCATTTATGCAATTTCGTCATGGAGACTACACATGTGTGCACCCTTGCATTGTCTTAGTGGAAAAGAATTTTTTTCCTGACCAAATGCGGTCGTTTTTTCTTCAAATTGTCATTGGATCGGTACAATAAGTTGGTCTAATATTCGCCATTGATTTTTCTTCCGTTTCGAAGGTAATCAATTATACCGCGTGCATCCCAAAAAACGGTCGCCATGACTTTATTGGCTGACAGACCCACCTTGGCCTTCTTCAGCGCCGATTCGCACGGAGAAACCACTGTTTTGATTACTGCTTGGTGTCTGGTGTGTTGTGGTGAATCCATGTTTCTTCTACGGTTACAAAACGGCGTAAAAACTCGTCCTTATTGCGGTCGAACAACGCCAAACACTCCTTCGAAGTTGTCACACGATTGCGTTTGTGATCGATTGTGAGCAAACGCGGCACCCATCTTGCGGATGGCTTCCTTATACCCAAGTGATCATGCAAAATCGAAACCACTGAGCCATGTGATATGCCTATGGCTTCCACAATCTCCCGCACTTTCAATCTCTGATTGGCCAACACCATATCGTGAATTTTTTCAATTGTTTTGTGTGTAGCGATCACAACTGGACGTCCAGAACGTTCAGCGTCATTTGTGCTTGTACGGCCGCAACTAAATTCAGTAAACCACTTTTTGAAAATTAATGGTGCAGTACCCTAGTATTTATCAAGCTTAGCCTTGGTTTGAGTGATGGTTTTTTTTTTTCACAAAAAATAATGTTTGATGAGCACACGAAATTCACTTTTTTCCATTTTCGTTATAACTCAAGAGGTTGTCTGCTTTCAATGGCTATCTAACAAACTAAATGAGGCAGCCTGTTCAAAATTTGACAGGAGTCAACTGACACATGCTTGTTAACAGGAGCAGTGTTGCCGTTCCTGTGAAGAGGCGGGAAATTCAAAAAGTCACTGACTTATTGACTCGCCCTCGTATAACGTTTCAGAAGTTTATCGGTACAGGAATATGAACAGTTTCTTTGTGGTCAAGTCATGGACCCTAAATTCATTTCATGATAATGTCTTTCTGAGAAGAGCAGATTATGTGGAAGTTATGATTCAATTTGCATGACTTTATAGTGGTGGAATGCTATTTCTTGATGCACTGACAGCTGCAATCTTTGTGACGTTTACACTGTGCTCACCAGAGATGACCTAGCACATGTTAAAGAACATAGGAGATGGTCTGGTGTTGGTGCAAGTAGTGGATCCATAGGATTTTCAAAAACTAGACGGATTATACATTATGTGACTCTACCACCTCACTTAACATGGTTTTCAAAAAGCTCAACATCGAGTTTCTTACATCTTACGTACAGGAGTCTAAATTCTTACAGATCCAAAAGTCTACGAGAACTTTTATACTAGGTGTGAGGAGTGTGTATCGTTCGACCGACAGCACCTACATGTATGCAAACCCTGCATACACCAATCCATTTAGGCGGACGGACACTAATTTATTGGTCGACTGCAATTCATCATGGAAGTGCTGAAAGTTTATGCAATAGGCAATTTGCTTAACACCTTTGCGTGTTGATATAGTATACCTATGATTAAGTTAGAAGAACCCTTGTTTTATTTATTTATTTTTATTTATTTATTCATACACCATCCAACAGCTTAAAAGCCAAATTAAGGATGGGCCAATACACAAAACATAATAACTAACAATAATTAAGCTAACAATACAAAAAAAAGAGTCACAAATTAGATCGCTTTAAAAAACATTTTTATCTCTGATATGTTACATGAGAAGATATCTAGGCGGTCTTGCAGTACAGAGTAATCATTGCACATCTGGTAAATTGGAGACGATCGCAGCAATTGTGTACGAGCAGTCGGGAGATAAAATGTGCCTGGAAAACGTGCTGCAATACGAGGCACATTGAAATTAAGTTGCTGAAGCAGACTAGGGCAGTCGAATACAGAATTAACCAGTTTATATAAAAATATAATGAAACTGCACTGCATGCGCATCGACAGACTCTGCAGACTAAAGCGAAGAAGTAAACTTTCCTGAGGAAAACCAATAGACGGATATCGACCATCCTCACGAAAGCTAAAAAATTTTAGAAATTTCCTTTGCACTGATTCCAGGCTTGCCACATGTATCTCATAAGTAGGAGCCCACACAACTGAGCCATATTCAAGTTGGGACCTAACCAAACAGCCAAAGAGCAGGAGGAGGGTGTCAGTCTGGGAGAAATTTTTGCTGCTTCTTATCAGAAACCCTAGAGTTTTGTAAGCAGAACAGACAGTCTGCTCATAGTGTGGTTTAAAAGATAGAGTACCATCAAAAACAATTCCAAGGTCCTTAACTGTCCCAGGGCGGTCAAGTTGTTTTGAATTTATAAGACCGTTTTAAACAAACCTAAATAGCCAAACTAACATCTTTTATGATATTTGAAAAAATAATAATAAAAGGCACCTAATAAGGGTTATCCATTTGCAATAACAAAATAGTGTTGAAGCAGCGAGTGCGTTTTGGTAGCGAATTTTTTGTGGTAGCGAGTTTTAATTAAAAAAACTTGGTAATCAAATAGGTAGTAAATAAAAGTATTAAAAAAAGTTTTTCATTCATTTCAAATCTTAAATACTTCCCATTCGGCTAGAATCCTAAAAAATCTTGATACATATATAGTGAAGCCTTCAGAAAAGCACACATTTATTCCGATACTTGAGAAAAATTAATAAAAGGCACTTGATAAGATTTGTTGATTCGTAGTAAGAAAAAAGTGTGGGCGCAGCAAATGCGTAATGGTAACAAATTTGCATACAAAATTCCTGTTGTTAAACAGTAAATATTTGTTAAAAAACTTGTATACAGCAAGTTACTTGTGGTAGCAAGTTTTATTTAAAAAAATAGTAAATAAAAGTATAAAAAAAATCTACATACAGCAACTGCTTTGTTGCAAAGAGTTATAAAAATATTTCAAATGTTAATAAGCGAGAATCTTGAATAATCTTGATGCATATATAGTCACACCTTTACAAAAGCACACATTTATTTTGATATATTTGAAAAAATTAATAAAAGTCGCCTTAATAAGGTTTGTCTATAACAACAAAAAATGTGGCCACAGCAAGTGCGTTATGGCATTAAACATACTTAAACTAAATAAGTAAATATATGTCCAAATTGTAATTAAAATGTTTAAACGTTTTTGAGACCATTTCAGTTCCAACCTTATTTATCTGTCAGTTTATTATTAATAACCGGACAATTTAATTTGTTATCAATTAATATTATAAAAATGTGCAGATTGAGAAATGTTATATGTCGGGAGAACTGCCCACTGGGTTTTGAAAGAATTAAAGTATTACTAGGTATTCCAAAAACAGTGAATGTGCGAAAATGCAACCAGAATAAGAAAATAAGTGTACAATCATGTGACGAACATTCTGCTACTCATAATAAAAAGTCTGGGCGCGACAAAGTGCGCTATGGAAGTGAGTGTTCATATAAATGATCTAAAATTTTTGTTATATATATATATATATATATATATATATATATATATATATATATATATATATATATATATATATATATATATTATTTTAAGGCAGTTAAATATTTTAAAAACCTTTCGCCCTCGCTAATAAATTTTGAAAAATATATTTGCAGCAAATAAGCATTAAAAAATAATATAAAAGACAGCTTTTTCCTTGTTTATTTTGTTCATTATTTAAAAAAAAGGCATAATAAATTTTGAAAAATAAATTTGCCGCCAATAAAGGCATTAAAAAATAATGTAACACAACTTTTTTGAATATATTTGGCAATAAAAGAAGAAAATAGAAAGTTTATGAAAATCTGGTTATTCTTTAAATCAAATTGTATTAATGAAAAAATTGAACAAAACATATCATTCGATTTTTTTACGACAATAACAGAACTGCCTGTCATTCTCCATAGTTTCTTTGAGTGTGGACATTGTAATTCAAGCTTACAACTGTTTATATCTTCTTCAAAAACCACGATTTATCCATAAGTATATTTATTTATATCTAACTCAACAATAACTTTAAAGGCATGACCACATATTCGATCTTCAATGAATTTTTCGTCATTGCCTACATACATTTATAAAAAAGAAGTACTTAACCTTCTGCCCTCGCAACCATAAATTTTCAAACAATTATGCAGCTATGCATTAGAAAATGTGAAAAAGTAAATGCCATCAAAGATACATTTCTTGAAAATAAATGCTTAATAATATGTGGCTTCACTTTAAATCACATTTTTGTAATTAAAATATGGAATAAAATCTTATATCAATCGATTTTTTTTTATTAGAAAATGACCTTTTCATTAAGGTGAGTCACGATTGAGTTTCATACATATTTACATATATAACAATCAATTACCCATAACTATGTTTATTTGTATCTAATAACTCAACATATTTTTTTACACAAATAACTTTATTATGTAAGCCATCTTAAACATATAAAGAGTGCGTATTGCCCCGTGCGCATATAAATTGGCTTTTTTATTTCAATTTCGCTTATATGTCATGTTTTGCAACAAAATATAAAGCAGAGATCAATATTAAGAGCCAGTCGGCCAGACAAATACTGAAAAAAGCGGTATTCTCTGTCGAATCGGCGCTCTATTGTAGTGTCGACTTTACGATGTGTCAGCCCAACGATACGCCATGGGTGTGAGTTGCCTTTTGAAAAAAGACAAAAATGAAATAACAATAAAAGCTTTATTGTGTCCAGCATTCTACAAAGTGCCAATTACAGGACAACTGTAACTAACAAAAAATTAATATAACAATGTAATTATTAACAAATGTATATATAATACGACAATTGAGAAGAATTACAAATAAAAAGAGCTATAATAATTTATCAGTTTACACAACAGAACTCGCAACTTATCACAAAAAGTGCCACACTCTAAACAAAGCACATTAATCACATAAATTGGTGATTTCGGCATTACATTAGCTCTGGCTTTCTTATCATAAAAAACAATTTTTGTCTTTCATTCAGCCGAGGAACATGAATGCTCGCTCAACTGGAATAACAAAGCAAACAATCAATGCAACCACGCAAAAGTTTATAAAGCAATTTTATGTAATCAGTGTGTATAGCCTTAAACAGACACAGTATGGCACTGATTCAGCGTAGGGGGGGGGGGGTCCGCCCCGGGCGCCAAGCACCAGGGGTGGCAACTCACTCGCGTAGCTTAGTAGTCAGTCACTGGTGCAATTGCCCAACGAGGACCGCGAGGGCAAGTGATTTCGGCCTCTCCCTCCGTCCGCGCCATTTCCGCTGCGCCGTGTCATGTGTCAATTAAAACAAACAGTCACATCCGTAGAGATGGAAAATTCGGACCTTTTCGAAGAGTTGGATCACCGGCTTCGGATCTTTTTGAAGATCCGGATCCTTGAACCGGTTCTTGAATCTCAATGAGTCTGTCTCGCGTGACTGTGACTTATACATACTGCATTCAGGTCAGTCAGTAGAGATGGAAAATTCGGATCTTTTCGAAGAGTCGGATCACCGGCTCCGGATCTTTTTGAAGATCCGGATCCTTAAACCGGTTCTTGAATCTCAATGAGTCTGTCTCGCGTGACTGGGACTTATACATACTGCATTCACGTAGATCAATCAAAACAAAAGAGGTGATCAAGAGCGAAAACCTACTATACGGATTGAAATATATATCCAAGATTATATGAATGTGTTAAAAAAAGATTACGTCTTAACGGGTTTAATTCATGGTGGAAACTAAATCCTACAGTGTCAACAAGAGAACTCTGAGAACTATGTCTCCTGTTTTAATAAATGGAAAATCTTGGAAAATGGATTGACGTTAGAAAAAACTATCGACCATGAACATCAAATGGTTTTAGACCAAGAAAAAAAGAAGTGGCGTGACATTTGAGTCGCCTTTTAGATGTTATTCTTTTCCTAGCACGTCAAAATCTTCCTCCTAGAAGCCATAGAGAGGGGGTTTCTTCAGACAATAGAGGGAATTTTTTAGAATTAGTTAATCTATTGTCGAAATATGATCCAGTGCTAAAAGAACATATGCTAAGAATTGAACATGCTGTCGCCTGTACAAAAAGGAACAGGTAGATTCCTATTTATCCAAAGACAACCAAAATGAGTTTATCAGCCTTTTGGGGAAAGAGGTGAAAAATAACATTTTTGGACGACATAAAAAAAGCAAAATATTTCGCAATTCTTTTCGATAGCACTCCAGTCATATCACATGTTGATCAGATGAGTTATGTAATCAGATATATTCATATTGATCAGATATGTTCATATTGAAGGCGATCAAGTTGAAGTAATGGAATCATTTCTAGGTTTCTTCCCAATAGCCGGAAAGACAGCAATCAAACTTTCTGAAAATATCCTTGCGCACCTGGAGAGTGGTAACTTGACATACATCTATGTTGGGCAACCATGGCAGGAGCTCATGGTGGTGTACAAGCAAAAATCAAAGAACATAATCCAAGCGCTGTTTATGCCTTGTGCTAATCATTAGCTAAATCTATGTGGAGTGCACTCTTTCGGGAGTGTTAGTTCAAGTGAAAATTTTTTCGGAACAGTAGAACAGGTTCTTTTCGTCATCCACACGTCAATGGGAAATTCTAATGAAAAGTGTAGGCGTATCTGTCAGAAGACTAGTAGAGACAAGATGGAGTGCTCATCATAGCACTGTTAAACCACTGAAGAATAATTTTGAGGAACTTGTATCAACACTCGAAGACATGTGTGATCCCAGCTGCAGCAGAGAAAACGCTGATACAAGAGAAGCAGCATCCACACTCTTACCAGCTTTGTGCGACTTCAGTTTTTATACTACCTTTCTTTTTGGTGTGGAGTCCTAGAAGATAACCAGACACAAAAGTATATACAAAGATCTGGGCTATCGCTGGAAAAGTGTGTCATAAATATCAAAGCCGTAAAATTTTTTCTTCTGAACCAACGTACCCAAATAGTGGAAAGAGCTATTTCCTACGCAACTGAACAATGTGAGGACTTGGATATTTCAATTGAAAGAAAAGGAAGGAGATTTCGAAAACGTATGCCAGGAGAAATGGCTCAAGACGTTGGACTAACATTGCCAGAAGAGCTACAGAGAGCTATGTTAGAATTTTACAGAGAACTAGACCATCGTTAAAAGGCAATGGATGGCATTCTCATAACATTTGGTGTTGTTCAGCCTAAAACTCTGCTTACGTCAGCAGAAGAACAACTTCGTGTTATAGTTCCAAATCTGACAAAAGTCTACGATGAATTTTCTACAGAGGGCATTATTTTGGAGATTTTACGACTGAGGCGCCACTTGGAAGCTGCCAGCATTTCTTTCCAAGAAGTGGTCTAATGGAATACCTTGGAGCTTCTGAAATTGATTGTACAATGGGACTATTTAGAGTCTGTTCCAAGTATAGCGCTGTGTCTAAGATTTTTTTTTACCATTTGTGTTTCGGTGGCTTCTTGTGAAAGAAGTTTCTCAAAATTAAAATTGATAAATCTTACTTAAGATCTACAATGAGCCAAGCGCTACTTACCAATCTTTCCATATTGTCCAGGAAAGTAAGTTTTGATGTGATCGAATATTTTAGCAAAATAAAGTCACGTAAGCACGTTTAGTATTTGATTTGTGGTTTTATTTTGGGGGTGCTCAATAGAAAACCGCCCCGGGTGCCAACCTATGGTATGCCGCCACTGGTCAGCGTGACTGTATCCCCTCTCTGGATAAATGGCTGCCTCCTTTGGAATTGAATAGGAATCTTCTCTAAACAGAATGTAGAGATGTGTGAAAACTGGAACCTGTGATGAGCACTAATAAGTACACCTGGAGAACACCCAAATCACCACAACACATATTTCAGAGACCTTACGATCGTTTCGTTAACAATGTCAACATCTTCAGAGGAAGAATTTTCTTCCTTCGTGAAGATGTTGACATTGTCAACGAAACGATCATAAGGTCTCTGAAATATGTGTTGTGGTGATTTGTGTGTTCTCCAAGTGTACTTAAGAATGTAGAGAGTCAATGTAGGTATTCTAATTTTAACTGAAAGAGGACAAAAGTACATTACAGCAATTTAAGCACATCTACGCTCCTAAATTGCCCACAGTTCCGCAGTATAAAACCAAGAGCTCTCTTGGCACTTTTTACAGTCTCATTTATATCCACATTAAAAGACAGTTCACTATCAAAATAGACAGTGAAATCACTCATACATTCTACTATATCAAGTGTGAACGTTTTAATACAATAATTGAACCATACAGGAAATTTCCTACAAGCATATATCAGAATTTTACAGTTGTTTACATTTAAATCCAGCCTATTCTACATACACCATTCAAGAAGAATCGAGCTGTCTCTGAACTGTGACACAATCCTGTGATGTCACTCCAAAAAATAGCTTCAGATCATCTGCATAAAGAAGCCTTGGCACGTGCAACCTCTTATCCAACCGTTAATAAACAATGTAAATAAAAGCGGAGCCAGACCTTGAGGCACCTCCGGACGTTGCTATGAATTCAAAAAACCTCTAGCTGTATTAGTTAACAATCTGTGCCCCTATTTTACAGAAAACTCTGTAAGAAACTAAGCCCATATGATTCCACTGTTAATCTCAAAAGGAGTGAGTGGTCTGTAAGATGAAATGCCTGCGAGAATCTGAATACACAACATCGACCTGACCAGCCTCATCAATGGTGCTAGAGACTGTCTTGAGTAAAGGCATTCAAATTTGTTACACTTGATCAACAAGCCACAGATCCATGCTGGTGGGCATATCAATGGCTTTACCAAACTATAGATACTGTCATGCAAGATTATCTCAAAGACCTTGGCAAAAAAGTACAAAAAAGAGCTATTGGGTGACAATTAAGTATAAAAGAAGCATCACCAGACTTGAGAACAGGACATATGCCTGCCAATTTCCATACACTAGGAAAGTGATAGGTAAAAACGCATAGGTTAAACAAATAAGGACGAGGAATAGCCAGCACCTCAGAACAATCCATTGCTAGAAAAGCTAGAACTTGATCTGGCCCGGTGGTTGCCTTATGTTTTAATTTTCTTATTGCATTGTTATCAGATAGAAGAAAGTTATGCAACTCATACCAAATAAGGGCAAGAAAATTAAAAGAAAATATAAATGCAAATGTGAAAAAACCAGCTTATAGGAACCCAAGGAAAGAAAAAACCCCTACCAATCACTGTCTCTTAAAAATTTTCAATTATTATTATTAATTCTTCCCACCTAGCACCCATATTTACTTCTGCTCTTGTAACTTTATTAGGGGTTGAAACCACAACATTCCCCGTGTAATTTACACACATTTTGTAAAAAATAGGTAATCCTGTGTTGAAGACACCTCTCTAGTAAACAAACAATTCGGGTGAAATCGGAATGTGAAGTGGACGCTGGACGATATGCACTGTTGCCAGATGAGTATTAGCAAGGGTCATTTTAGGGGTTAAGGAGTCGCGGGCCAAAGGACTCCAGGGGGCAAGCTGAGGAAGTGGAAATAACAACATAAACTCCCGATGAAGCTTTCCCCAAGACCGTCATGCGCGGTAAAAATCCGCATCCTGCACGAGGTGACCCTGCTAATAACTAAACATGACGGATCTAGACAAGGAGGTCGAACTAAACTCCCCCAATCTACGGTGTCACGTGACCCGTGCCTATGGATGGATGGCACCAGGGCGATGGTGTCGTGAACGGAACCTCTGGAGTACCAGGCAACCCTCCAGAGTAACCCGCCTTGCACCACACAGGGGGTTCTGATGGTGTGGACAGTATTTCCCCCATTCTCGTGGGAACAACATGAAGATTATAAATACATATAAAACCAAAACCAATGAGGCTCGAGGAGTGGCTCCGGCTACAGACTTGAGCCTTGAGTCTATACCGGAAACGGAGACGAGCCAGGGTGCGGCAGCGGACTCTGGAGGTCCCACGACCGGCGTAGATACGGGGGATCAGGGGGTAGCTTCGGCCAGAGTCCTGTCCCCGACACCCAAGCTGGAGGCTGGGTCCCACCGGAGGGCGGCGAGCTCCGCGGACTCCGGGGGCCCCTCCACCAGTGAGGACTCTACTGTTAGAGTAGAGGGACTGCCCCGGCAGTCCAAGCGTCTTTCCGGGGCGCAAAGAAAGAAGCTCCGGAGGGCGCAAAAAATGGCGGCCGGGACCTGGACGGTCGAGAAACCTGTAAAGGCGCAAGAGGGGAGTGCGGGTCAGAAGAGGACGCGCTCGAACTCTAGCACGCCCACTACAGACAGACGTTCCAAAAGGGCCAGGGTGCCTGTCAAGGCGCAAGAGGAGAGTGCGAGTCGGAAGACGCCGCGCTCTGGCTCTAGCACGCCTACTACAGACAGACCTCCCAAAGGAACTAAGGCCGGAACACCGGCGCAGACTGGCTCTTACAGGGAGGCTGCGGAGGGCCTCGGGATGGCGGTGATTGACAGACGCCATCCTGAGGTCACGCTAGACCAGGGGAAGGCGGACCTGATCCAGGCTGCGGTGGTAGCTGCAGTGGACTCTCTTCAGGAAGGGGAGAGCCCGCCTCAGTTCCACCGGACGCGCCTGACGGGGGGCATCCTCTGGATAACCTGTGCCGGCCCGCAGTCGCGGGACTGGCTGCGGAAAACGATCGGGGGCCTCGGTCAGATTTGGGAGGGGGCGGACTTGACAGCCGTCGAACCCAAGGAACTCCCAAAGAGACGCAAGGTCCTCGTACGGATCCCTGACACCGTCCCGCAGGAGACGGTGATCAGCAGACTTAAGATCCAGAACCCTGAACTGGGGACGCAACACTGGTCGGTTCTAAGCAGGAAGGCAGAGGAGAAAGGACAGACGCTCGCTTTCTCGATCGACCCGACATCTTACAGAGCCCTTGAAGGAACCTCCTTCAAGGCATTCTGGGGCATGGGAAGGGTTAGCTTCCGCCCACTGGGGAAGCAATTAAGGGTTAATGGGACTTAGGTTCCTTCAGGTCAACCTCCAACACAGTAGGGCAGCCACGGCCGGACTACTAATGGCTCTGAGGAACACGGATGTGGCCCTCATCCAGGAACCGTACTCCTACAAAGGAGAGATCAAGGGACTCGGCGGAGCTAATGGAAAGCTCATCTACAGCAGGTCCAGCGAGAATCCGAGGGCCTGCATTTTTGTCAGGGAAGGGATAGAGTTTCTCCCTCTAATGAATTTCTGTTCCAGGGACCTGGCAACGATCAAAATCCGATGTGGAGGAGCGGATGGGCTGAGGGACATTACTGTCGCGTCAGCCTATCTGCCAGGGGACAGCACCGACCCTCCTCCACCCAACGAATTGGAGCAGCTGATGGTGGGTAGCAGAGCAGGTGGATGGCAGACCATCATCGGCATGGATGCGAATGCGCACCATGAGTTGTGGGGTAGCTCGGACACAAACTCTAGGGGTGAGGCACTTTTACAATTCTTTATGAAATTTAATTTAGACATATTGAATAGAGGTAATAAACCGACATTCGTCACAACACGGCGTGAGGAAGTTTTAGACCTAACAGTTTCCACCCAGTTTCTGGGTGACTTTGTTAAAAGCTGGGCTGTGTCTGGGGAAGTGAGTAGCTCAGACCACAGATACATCCGGTTTGAAATCGCCAAAGTCGAAAGAGAAACGGTATGGTACCGGGACCCCCGCAAGGCGGACTGGGAAGCCTACAGGGCAGACCTAGCTGTGGAACTGCGGGGGGTTGAGAGGGCCATAAGGGATTCAATAGACCTCGAGATTGCAGCAGTCCAATTGCGAGACGCAATTACCTCGGCCTATAACGCCAACTGCCCCCTGAAAATGAGGGTGTCCACCAGGAACGTCCCATGGTGGAACGAGGACCTCAGGCAAAGGAGGACGCAGGTTCGTAAGCTGTTTAACGCGGCCAAAAGGTCGGGAGCATGGGATGAATATAGACAGGCCCTATCGACCTATAACAAAAGACTGAGGGACGCCAAGAAGGAGTCGTGGAGGAGGCACTGCGAAGAAGTGGAAAACACGTCCGAGAGTGCTCGACTACACAAGATCCTGTCTAAGGGCCCTCAGACTAACATAGGCTCCCTTAGAACACCCACGGGAGGCTTTACAAGCTCGGGGGAGGAAACTATGGAAATTTTACTCCAGACGCACTTCCCCGGCTGTAACATAATAAACCAATCACCTCCGGACTGGGAACACTCAGAAATAGAGGCGCCTTATAGGCGGGCATCTAGAGTAGACTGGACAGTCGCTAAAGAGGTGGTTACCTGGAGCAAAATCAGATGGGCCATTAACAGCTTTAAGCCATACAAATCGCCGGGATTTGATGGAATAATGCCCATCATGCTCCAACAGGGGATAGATATACTGGCGCCGGTGCTTACCCTCATTATGAGGGCCAGCCTGGCTCTGGGGTACATTCCGAGGGCATGGAGACTGGCCAGGGTTGTATTTATTCCTAAACCTGGGCGTCCAACAGACCAGGCAAAGTCCCTGAGGCCAATAAGTCTCATGTCCTTCTTGCTGAAAACAGTGGAAAAACTGCTCGACCGGCACATTAGGGGCGGTGTACTGGAAGCATATCCTCTACACTGCGGACAATATGCATACAGAGCAGGATTCTCAACAGAAACAGCACTGCACCAACTGGTGCTGAAACTGGAGAATACGCTGGAGAACAAGGAGGTGGCGCTGGGGGCCTTCCTAGACATAGAGGGGGCCTTTAGCAACACCTCGTTCGGATCGGTTCTGGCAGCTGCCCGGGAGCGTGGAATAGAGGAGACCTGCTGCAGGTGGATCGGTTCCATGCTCAGGGACAGGGCGGTGTTCACCTTACTCGCGGGAGGGACTCTGCTGGCGGGGGTCGCGGCGGGGTGTCCGCAGGGGAGCGTTCTGTCTCCCTTGCTCTGGTGTCTAGTCGTGGACGGCCTGCTGGGGAGGCTCTCGGGAGGGGGGTATGAGGTACAGGGCTATGCGGACGACATTGTCATCATAGTCCGAGGAAAGGTCACACAGGCAGTGTGGGAGCGTATGCAGACTGCACTGAAAGTGGTGGAAGGGTGGACGGTTGATCAAGGGCTCGGGGTGAGCCCCGAGAAAGCAACCGTCGTGCCGTTTACGAGGAGGAGGAAGTGTGAAAGCCACAGAACTCTCACTCTATACGGTAGGAGCGTTCCAATGGCCAGGGAGGTAAAATATCTTGGGGTCGTATTGGACTCTAAGCTAACCTGGAATGGTCACATTGGAAAAATACTGCGTAAGGCAGTCATGACCTTAGCCGTCACTAGGCGGCTATATGGAAAAACGTGGGGACTAAGACCTAGTATGGCCCACTGGCTGTACACAAGGGTGGTCAGACCATCGTTAACATATGCGGCACTGGTCTGGTGGCCTAAGGTGACACAATCCAGTGCCAAACAAAAACTAGGCAAGATCCAAAGGATGGCTTGCCTAGGCATCACAGGGGCCATGTCTTCAACCCCAACAGCCGCCATGGAGGTGTTGCTGGATCTACCCCCCCTACACTTCGTTATTATGGGAGAGGCCAGGCTAGGACTATACAGACTAGCCTGCAATGGTAGACTGAAGATCAACCCAGGCTTCAGGGGCCACTGCAAAATTCAGGAGATCGTGAAGGAACCCATGCTTGAAATGAGGTCAGACTTCGCGAGCCCGCGAATGTGCAGGGAAAACAACTTCACAGTGGAAATCCCTGATCGCGGGGCATGGCGGGAGGAGACACCGGGCATACCACGGGACGCGCTCGTCTGGTTCACGGACGGATCTGGCGGGGAGCGTGGGACGGGGGCAGGTGTTTACTCGGAAGGACCGAGGGTAAGTCACAGTATTTCCCTCAGAGCCCATGCAACGGTGTTTCAGGCCGAGATGTACGCCATCCTGCACTGTGTGCGGGAGAACAAGAGGAGGGGCTACACCAACAAGCGGATCCTCATAGCCACAGACAGCCAGGCAGCCCTTAAGGCACTAAGTAGCCCACGGGTAAATTCCTGGCTGGTGAGTGAGTGCCGAGACGAGACGAGCGACCTGGCTGGGCAGAATGAGGTGACCCTCATCTGGGTGCCGGGTCACTCGGGGGTCAAAGGCAATGAAGAAGCTGACAGTCTCGCAAAGAGGGGGTCAGCAGAACCATTTATGGGACCAGAACCGGCTCTGGGCGTGTCAAAGAGCACTGCCAGGGGAGCCATTAAGTCCTGGGTCAGAAACCAACACAAGGTGTACTGGGCGGACTGTCCAGGGCTCAGACATGGGAAGTCAATAATTGACGGACCCAGTTCAAAGAGAGCTGTGGAGCTGCTAAACCTTAGCAGAGGACAGCTCAGAAACACAACAGGTCTCTTGACGGGACACATGGCCGTCAAGAAACACCTACATAAAATGGGGCGGTTCGAAGGGGACCTCGCATGCAGACTCTGCGGCGAGGGGGAGGAATCAGCCCAGCACATCTTGTGCGAGTGTATAGCTCTGGACCGGAAAAGACAACTGATCTACGGTCACTCTAGACCGGAGACAGAGCAATATAAAACTTCACCCTACCAATCGCTGTGCAGACTAGTTCAAGGCACAGTGATTTTGGAATGGGTGGAGTAAGACTAGGGGTATGCACAATCAACCAAGGGTTGCGGTGCTATCGGGGCGGCAAGGCCGCGGACGAGCCCTGAGGGAACAAAAAAAAAAAAAAAGGGTCATTTTAAATATAGAAGGAAATCAAGGGGTGAACAAATGTTTTTATAATGTAAATAACTTATAATATGGCGTCATCTACATAAATCGATATTTGACATATTTTGCGGAAAGCAGTAGGAAAACGGAAATGTAAAAAGATATTTTTCAGCAATGGTGGTTCAGGGGAAAAACGTAGGCCTTTGGACCCAAGGGTACTGGATGCAATCACAGGTTTCCCCTCTCCTACCTTTTTAAGTACATCAGTAACATCAACAGAGGTTGTGCCATTGTGATTGAGCAAGGTCATCTGCACGTTCCGCCCTTTCCAGGGGGCGTAAACCCGTCGGTCCTGTGCCCATGCGATGTTGGGCACGTTAAAGACCCAAATTTCCCGGACAGTGAGGTGAATGAATCACACTTTAGTAAAGTCAGTGAAGCAATTTCCGTTGCGAATTGCCGATGATAAATACAACTCTGTATGCTAATAGCAGATGGTATCCAATATATTGTTCCGAAAAGTAGCAATGTTTCATGGTAATCAAGCAATTTCTACTGACAACTGTCGATGATAAACATAACCGAGAAAATGGCTCAAAATGGGCTTCCCTTCGAAGTGTTTGTTTATATTTAAGTTTCCAACCTGTCATGAGTATGAAAAGTGAATGAAGAAATTTCCGTTGTGAATTGCCGATGATAAATACAACTCTGTATGCTAATAGCAGACGGTATCCAATATATTGTTCCGAAAAGTCGCAATGTTTCATGGTAATCAAGCAATTTCTACTGACAACTGTCGATGATAAACATAATCGAGAAAATGGCTCGAAATGGGCTTCCCTTCGAAGTGTTTGTTTATATTTCAGTTTACAACCTGTCATGAGTATGAAAAGAGAATGAAGCAATTTCCGTTGTGAATTGCCGATGATAAATACAACTCTGTATGCTAATAGCAGACAGTATCCAATATAGTCACCGAGAAAATGGCTCAAAATGGGCTTCCCTTCGAAGTGTTTGTCGACAATTCGCAACGGAAATTGCTTCATTCGCTTTTCATACTCATGACAGGTTGGAAACTGAAACATAAACAAACACTTTGAAGGGAAGCCCATTTTGAGCCATTTTCTCGGTTATGTTTATCATCGACAGTTGTCAGTAGAAATTGCTTCATTACCATGAAACATTGCGACTTTTCGAAACAATATATTGGATACCGTCTGCTATTAGCATACATAGTTGTATTTATCATCGGCAATTCGCAACGAAAATTCCTTCATTGACTTTACTAAAGTGTGATTCATTCACCTCACTGTCCGGGAAATTTGGGTCTTTAACGTGCCGACCATCGCATGGGCATGGGACCGACGGCTTTACGCCCCCTGGAAAGGGCGGAATGTGCAGATGACCTTGCTCAATCACAATGGCACAACCTCTGTTGATGTTACTGATTTACTTAAAAAGGGAGGAGAGGGGAAATCTGGGATTGAATCCAGTACCCTTGGGTCAAAGGCCCACGTCTTTTCCCCTGGACCACCAATGCTGAAAAATTTCTTTTTACATTTCCGTTTTCCTACTGCTTTCCGCAAAATATGTCAAATATCGATTTATGTAGATGACGCCATATTATAATTTATTTACATTATAAAAACATTTGTTCATCCCTTGATTTCCTTCTATATTTAAAATAACCCTTGCTAATACTCATCTGGCAACAGTGCACATCGTCCAGCGTCCACTTCACGTTTTGATTTCACCCTGAATAGTTTGTTTACTAGAGAGGTGTCTTCAACACAGGATTACCAAAAAAAAATTCCAAAAGCTGACCGTGAGATCATCTGCAAAATCATTCCTGTTTCTTATTAACATCTTTTTGCTTATGATATGGTTAAAAAGGTGTTTTACTTTATTTTTGTACGATTGCGCAGATTTAAAAAATATATATTACTTATTTTTCTACATTATTTTAGTCTATAAAATGGAATCGTTATTTAACAACAGCATGTAACAATAACTTAAATAAAAACTAATCTTGATGAGGCGAATAAAACTTTGAAGGTAGAATTGGTGAAACTGTGTTACTTCCAAATCTCTCGCTAAACGAATCATTCTGCGAATAATACCTCAGTTCAATGACTCTATCATAAAATCGTGATAGTTTTACAGCATTAGAAGTCCCAGGAGCTAAATATCTAACTTGTCTCGAATCTAGTAGTATTTCATCAGCACCAATTTGGGTTGCGAATGAACCTTTATATATTTTTCTATCATCGACCTGATCTAGCTTAGTTCCTATAGTGAGGATGGGTAAACGTGAAGATCCTAAAATACTTTCAGAATCAAATTCCTCACCACTTGTTACCACTGTGAGCACTGAATTCCCATCTCGGTTGACTAACTCTTGTAACCACTTTCGTAGATTTTCTTCCGACTTCCTGTTCGTTAAATCGTGCACTAGAATGACGCCATGGCAAGGATTATAAAATACAGGCCTTGCATTTCGGTGGTTGTTGCTTCCTCCAACATCCCAGAACTCTATAAAATAAGTCTTTTGATCCTTGGTTCCCTCTTTATATTCGTGTAGTTTAACTTCCACGGAACAGCCAACTGTCCAACTCGGCGATTTGATGGGTTCTCCGTGAGCAGCTAAATTCACAAATGAAGTTTTTCCCACACCAGAGTCGCCTAATACCATTATTCGAACACGATCTATCGCTGACATAATTTATGTTTATGTAATTAAAATGTAATGTTAACAAGATAAAATTGGTACCAGATATAATAGTAAGAATACGAATAAGGATAAGGAATAAGTGTCGTTTTATTTTTAAGGTTAATTTATTGCCAGTCTCAACGTCAACATACTATTGTCCACTGTCAAATAATACAAAAGTCAAATCATATTAATTTCCTTTAGAATTAAGAAGAAGTAGTACTTCTTAGTTCTTATAGGTACTAAGCCAGGTTCATACGCCAATGGGGGCTATCGTTTTTGTGCTCACCAGCTGGCGCCACTGGCGGGTAAGGTCCTGTTAGTCGCGAATACTGTCGCCTTCAAAAGTTTTTGTTAGCCTGGAACCAGGCTATTAGGGTGTTATTTGTTATCTTAAATTTTAAATAATTCAAAACAGCCAAATAAATTAAACATTGATTATGCCTCAGTGTTACGCAATCCCGTTTTGTTCCGAACAAAAAGAGGAGGACAAGTTTCCGAAAGATAAAATTTGCCTTAAACAGTGGTTGGTAGCGATTCGCAGGGATAAATATACCCCCTCAATACATCTGCGTGTTTGTTTAATCCCGACGATTATGCGTCACCCAAGGAACCAGTTACAGAAAATCGTAAGTAATACCCCTGATCGTTAATATTTTTCATTATGTTTATGCTTGCTTAAACACGATCTGACCTAACTTTCAAACAATTAGATATTTATCAGAAAGTACACTGGGCAAGTTATTCACTAATTTCCTTATCTGTTATTATTTTGTTGAATATTTTTAGCTGCTGCTTTGCTAAACCTAACAGCAGTGCCTAGTCGATTTTCGTGGAACCGTGAAATCAAAGATATAAATGAAATTAACCAAAACCATGGGGAAAGAGCTCATCAACTTCAAAAAAACGAGACTGCAACTGCAGCACCTTGTTCAAATACAGATCAATGTAAATCTGAAGAATATGTTGTAAGTAATATTGTTATTCTTATAAATGTATTACAAGTTGTCTCATTAGTATGGCTGTTATCTGTGCTTGTAAGAATATTTGAGTGTGATTACATAAAATATTTTCAATTCCAGACTTTTGAAGAATCATGTGACGAAATAGATATTGAGAACTCAAGTAAGGACGCATCAGTTCAATGCTCTCTATGTAAATGTGATGTAAAGAGCTTAAATAATGATAGTACCGATTTGCCAGAACATGGGAGCAAAACATGTTTCATATTGAAAACGTTAAAGATAAACCTGATATAGTGCGATTTTACACTGACTTTGACAGCTACAATCATTTTATATTTGCTTTCAACCTTTTAATTTGGAGATGAAGTGAACAATTTAAATACTATCCATCATTGCAGCCAGCTTGAGGAAAACATACATTGACACTTTGTAATTAATTTTATTTAACACTCGTCAAATTGCGAAGAAATATGTCTTATACAGAGCTATCTTTTCATTTTGAAAAAGCAAAACTTGTGTGAGTAAGTACTTCATAACTTGGGCTAATTACCTTTACTGCAAGTTCAAGGATTTGAATGTATGGGTACCGAAAGAAACGATTGGTGAAAATGTAATGTTTCTAAGGAAGATTAATACATGCACGGTTATTATAGATTGTACATAAACAAAAATTGAGAAACCTCAAAATCCAATTTCACAACAAGCCACCTATTCTAACTACAAGTCAGCCAATACACTTAAAGTACTGGTAGGTGTTTAATATGTATGTAAGGCTGTTAGGGAAGAAAATGAGCCAGGCCTGACAATTTTCCTAGATGGCGACCCCGTCATCCATCTCACAATATTCTTTTGATTGTAATTAAATAAACATTATACATAGTTATGGGAATCTTAACATTAAAAATAGAAGTAAAAATAAAAGACAGGAACTTTTATTTACACCTTTACCCTTTCCTAGCCAAATTTTGACAGATCGCATACTTTGCAATACCTTTACCTAATACCTAGTACTTTTATTAGATAAAAACAATCTGTTAATCTCCACTGATTTATTATCAACCTAATTTTAAATGTATCTTTGATATATCCTATTATTCACTGAGATTTATCATGCCTATAAGAAACTAATTTAAAAAGGAATTGGTAGGTAAGTATATACCCTGTGCCTATAAGGTAACGCATAAATTCAATAAAACTGAAAGACCATTATTAAGGAAAATTCAAAAACAGGTGGATTTTTATTTAATAAACTTACTTTATGATATCAAAATGTCACCCCTATCCTTATACCACTTCAAGGGGTAGCTACCTCTTCGAAATTTTGAAATTGGATGGTCAGTAGTGTGATAAATCTTTTTAAAGCTAACCTGATTCTCTATTCAGAAACACCATTTTTTTAGGTATAAAATAAAGTGAATAATAAGATTTTTATTTTCAGTAACACCTAACACAAGTGAATCTTATAAAGAAGTGGTGTGATAAATCTTTTTAAAGCTAACCTGATTCTCAATTCAGAAACACCATTTTTTTGTAGGAATAAAATAAAGTGAATAATAACATTTTTATTTTCAGTAACACCTAATACAAGTGAATCCTTTAAAGAAGTACATAGTTCAGTCTTATCTAATCTAATGTTCGAAATGCCCGCCTTCTTGTGCTGGACAATATCCCAAATGGTCCACACATTCTTGTTGGACTCTATAATCTCTGGAGAAATGATTCAGTTCTAATTCTTGTTTTTAATTCGTATTATTTCTACCATAGTCTTTAAACCTGCGAACAGAAAAACAAAGCTCAAAACTCTACAATACATACTTTTGACAAATAAATACACCGGTACTAACCTTTGATTTTCCGTTTAATTTGGTACCTCTTTTTCTTAGCTCTTCTTTTAAAGCACTAACATTCATTTAGCCGTACCGTATGTCTGCCATAATTATTCAGTAATGGCACAATCTTTACAACAATAATGAACAATTGTTAAAAATATGCGATAAAAAAGACCCAAAACGTAAACGTTGTGACATTGACATTTGACTATCTGACATTTCACATTTCTAGACCTTACCCTACACTAGCGCCTCTAGCGGTTAATTCAAGCGCGGTAGCCCTCATTGCGACAAACGAATTGCGAAATCGCAGCGAAACGTATCCCTTTTGGTTTATTTAAAATAATGTAATATTATTTTAAATGCACCAATTGGAATCAGTTCCGCATTTCACAATTCGCGAGTGTATGAATTAGGCTAGGGCGGATTTATGAACAAAGGAAAAACTTCCAAAAATGAACAGAGTACTTGTACTAAAAATTAAAATATGGTCACAATATGGTGTAAAGCAAGACTTTGATCCAGCAAAAACACTTTTAAGTATCTAAGCGATGAAATAACGGATACCTGACTTTTGGTCATAAAAAAATATCAAAATAAATAGACGCAGCAATTTGAAAATCCAATACGGAATCGAATGATTTTTATTGAATACAAATTGGCTCAAATGTCATTCACACCTGGTCTAAATTTTTAACTGGTTTCTATAAGTATGTCTTCAATATTAAAATAAATTTCGGGACGCAGCAAGTGCGTTATGGTAGTATATTTTCATAAGAATAATATAATATAGTGATTTAGCCTTACAGTAAAAGTTATAAAACATTAGTTTATTTGCTTGGGAACAGTAAGACATAATAAGGTAAAGAAATGCAAGCAAAAACATGATCTCTATCATAAATATTTATACAGTAATGTGGATTCAAAACTCAAACAAAGAAATTGATAAACAGGAAATATACTCAACAAAAAATACATTAGTAAGCTTAACATAAAAAAAAATCCCGTGGTTCATGCATTGAGAGTGATTGTATGTATGCAGAAGGGGAAGAAGAACCCCCAGGTCGAAGAGGGTTTCTGCCCCCTCACCCGAAAACACGGGGGTTCTCCTTCCCCTTGTGCATGCATACAACTACATGCAAAGCATGAAGCACAAGAAAAATTTGTTGGGAGCAACCCCCAAGAAAGTTACAGCACCTGGGCGAATATGGGTGCGGTGCGGGGTAGACAGGGCTTAAAGGAAGTATTGCTGCAAAATGTGAAAAACGCATCTTTTTAAAGTCAGACTAAATATGTTTTTAGCATTTTCCGCTCATATCTCCTCCCCGTCCAGCACCACTATTCATTCTTGGTCCCTTAACTTTGTTGGGAGTTATTTGCAACAAATTTGCCTTATGGCTTGTGCATCCAGGGAGGGTTATAAGCATGTTTCTGAAAAAAATCTAAAAACCCTCCGTACAGTAAACTGTAAATTTACGGAAATTACATTCCACAACGTCGCCTATAAAGCCTTTTTTTAGATATTGAATACAGCACTAAAGTAAATAAGTTGACTTGCTGTTTCACTTTTTTTATTTTTATATTATATAAGGACAAGATAAGTAAGTATAATAAAGGGGCCCTTAATCAACATTGAGGCTACACAAACTTAAAAGTAGAGAAGACATTTAGATCGCGTTAACAGCCATAATTTTGACTAAAAAAATAAAACACATTTATAAAATTTAATAAAAAAAAACACCAGTTTTACGATATTATTTTAAATAAACCAATAGGAATACGTTTCGCGGCGATTTCGCAATTCGCGAGTGTATGAACATAGCTTTTGTTCAAGACTACACTAAAACCCGGTCGACCGCAAGCAAGCAGCTTATACATTAAGCTCGATAGGCTTGGATGGTTAACAAACGTAGGTGTGTCTAATTTTAACCGGCAGACTGTACTGTTTGGAACATACAACATGAGAAATGCAGAAATACGCTTTAAAGTGCTATTTATTAAAAAAAAGATTGACAACTAACCTGCGTAATCATGGATCATAAAAATAATGGATCTACTAACCTATCTATCAGTATATACCGTTCTCATTTTGTAGGCAGGTCTTAATACTTGCAGAGAACATTGACGCCCGTGGTACTAAATTTAACACAACGAACCTAACAAATATTGTCTTCCGCACGGATACAAACTATAAAAATGCCGATACTGTTGCTATTGCTACATAATACATTAGTTATTTCCCCCGGTGATACAATAATAATAATGTCTAAGGGGTCCTGTCGTGGCTCAATTAGAAAACATTAAAAACCGAGTGTTAACACTGCTCTTAGAATATGATTTGCTGATATACTGATTTTCTATTTTACGCAAAACTTTATTGTGTTAAGGCATTAACTCACAATTTTTATTTATAACCATTGTTCAATATTATTTTCAATATTTATATCCATGTTTTAAAGATGTTAGGTTAGTTAAAAGTCAGTTGTAAAATATCAAACGTTGCACACAGTCTCTATCTAACTAGAGCTGTCGTGACGACATACTACCAGGTTCCGCACCGATATGGCGTCCGTGTCGTACATCTCTCAATGTTCTACATTCTGACATGTTGCAATACTGTAACTTCCATTGTTTTTATCTACGATTTATTTAAATAGCATAGCAGTACAGGTAACGTCATCTGTCTTTGTCTAACATTGTAGATATTGCATTACAGAATCTGAAGTGATGTCGATGATTATT